>JABUQX010106527.1:0-2500 GCA_015478945.1 Trachelipus rathkii | reverse complement strand
ATTAAAATTACATTTGAAAAATCCAAGCATTCTACTAATTGTATTTACCCTAAAAATCATAGAAATTATTTTTACAGTTTTTCATTGATCTCGTTCCTGGAGTCAACCTTCTTATTAAATAGCCTATATACTATATTATAATATAATAATATATATATATATATATATATATATATATATATATATATATATATATATATATATATATTATATATATATAATATAATAATATATATATATACATATTGATATCTATATACATATATATATAGTAATATATATATATTTATTATATATATATATATATATATATTATATATATATATATATAGATATATATATATATATATATACTTATATATATATATATAAATAATATATATATATATATATAATATATATATATGTAATAATACTATATATATATATATATATATATATATATATATATATATAATATATATAATATATATATAATATTATAGTGTATCCATATTTATGTATATGTATAAATAAATCTCGTGTGGAACTCATAAAAATATATATATAGTATATATAATATATATTATTATAGTATATATATATAATATATATATATATTATATAGTATATTAAATATTATAATTTTTAATATATATATATAATAGATATTATATATATATATACTATATATGTTGCTTGATACGCAAAATTATAGATATAGAAATCAGACCCTTGGCTATTGGACATGATTATAATATTATTTAATAACACATAGGAAATCTTTTAAAAATTTCTTTAAAAAGAACAGTTAAATTTTTTTTTTATTTTCACTTAATTTAGCTTTCGTCCATGACAAATAAAATGGACCGTCTTTTGCAGAATGTGAATATTAGGTAACTAACAATTTTATGGACACAGACAAATTATAATAAATTTCAAATAAATTTTATAGTTGGTTGTTATTTTCCTTCTTGATCTAGATTCTAGAAGAATTGAATTTTGGATCTTGTCTTATTTTACATAACCCAATACTTTGTTGAAATTTCCAGTATTATAAATTTTTATATAGTATTGGGTGATGTAAAATTAGACAAGATCCAAAATTCAATTCTTCTAGATTCAGACTAATTGAAGTACATCAAGATGGAAAAATAACAACCAACTATAAAATTTATTGAAATTTATTCCTTGTCATAAAATTCGTCAGTTCCTAATTTTCACATCTGAAAGAGGTCCATTGGGTCTGTCATGGATGAAATCTAAATTAAGTGAAATGTTCTTTTTTAAATTTTTTTTTAAAGATTTGCTATGTGTTATTAAATAATATTAAAATCATGTCCAATAGCCAAGAGTTTGATATCCTTTATATATATATATATAATATATATATATATACTATAGTATAAATATATATATATATATAATATAATATATTATATATATATATATATAATATATATATATATATACATATATATAGTATAGCTCGAGGGGGGTCGCGCGGCGGGGGTATATATATATATAATATTAATATATATATATATATATATATATTATAGATATATATATAGTATATATATTATCAGCAAAAGAAAATAAATAGTTGATACAGAAAAATATAATATTATAAAGGATGCTGGTCATATATAAGCAAATTACATGCTTTTTTGACAACAATACATCGTTCAAAACTTATGCCAAATTTAACCATATTAATACATGACAAGATTTCCTGAACAGAGTTATAATGCTCGATGTTTTTATGCCTATAGGCATTTAATTCCATAAAGATATTGCAACAAACATAACACTTTGCTTATAATTATTCAGCTTGGCAATAGGAGGTCTCAGGTAATGGGGATAACATTCATTGTAGTCATGCATAAACTGCATGTCATTCCTTACATCATCAAGGCCTTAACATTTACCACAGACAAACTAGTCATAAAAGTACAACAGTACTTAAATTTTATACATTTGTTCGATAGTTAGAATGTTCAAATTTCTATGCCAAATAACAGTGTGCTCATAACCTGATGCAACAATTTTCACTATTGCATTCTGCTTGGTTAGCAAGGGAGAAATTGTTTTGGGAAGCGAACAACCCCACACAACCAGGTGAAACAGGAGCTGTGGGTACACAAAAGAAAACTACAATTAGTAAATATAAACAACGGCAAATACTTTTCAATGACTATGTCAATCCCTAATAATAGGAAAGCTTTCTTACAACGCTCTTCACATGCTAAATAAACACAAGTTTCTGATATATTTAAGTTCCAAGCAGTTAAAAGTTTCAACTCTATCAATCTTCACATCATTAACATAGATATCCTCTGGGAATTGACCCCCACGCATTGAAAAATTCAAGAATTTTCTCCTAAACTAATATTTAACACAATTCTGTTTTTTCTCAACCGGTTAGAAGTTGCCACCAGGTCACACTATTCAAGAGCGCTGAGGCTTTATCATCTCCGGATCGAAACAAACGAATCATCGGTTATAACAACTCTCTCTT
>JABUQX010106526.1:0-21851 GCA_015478945.1 Trachelipus rathkii | reverse complement strand
ACAAGGTTGTAAGAGCCATCTAAGACATCTGGTAGTTTTTCCTTCAATTGGGCTAAATTAGCCCCAGGATAGGCAGCATAATGAACTGTGGTTGCTGGTGGTTCAATACGATCTCGATCAGGGTGGTTTTGGAAATCAGACACCCAAGAATGTCCAATGACAAGTACCTAAAAATAAAAATTTGTTAAAACATTCAAGGCAAAATAATTAAAATAATTAGACAATGTTTAAGATACACCCACCCAATAATATAAATCATTTATAATCAATAATACTATTTATTTATTCATTCTATTTATTTATTTTATTTTATTATTTTATTATTATTACATTCATTATCTATCTTCTACTTTATTTTTATTTTTATTTAATGCCACTGTACATTTATTATTTAATAACCCGTCGCTCTAACATAGCTTCTTGCATTACTAAAGCTCTAAATACTCACGATCGCAGTCATTGGCTTATCAGAATAGGTTCCATATCATTTGGTGTATCATCCAATCGAACCAGCGAAAAATCAGATTCCTGGAATTCTTTCTATTTTCCTACCTCTCTACTAGGACTGCGCATTCCTCTGGAGAGTCTCAGAGATCCCACTGTTGTTGTGGAACATAAATGTGTCTCTCCTATTGTGTCCCACAGAGCTTCGTCCAAGCTTTCAGAATTCTCTCCAGGTGGTCGAGCATTTGAAGGAATGGCTGAGCACGCGAATCTCGTAAAGTAGTTCGACTTCTCCCAATCAAAATGTCTATGCAGTACACCAGAGAGAGTTCTCTCGGTATTAGCGACACTTCAGCTGAAGAATGAAAATGTATTTTTCTCCTCACTCCACTGAAGACTACTTCTTCCTGCTCTCTGATGCCATTGAACTTGTTTGTTTGTCTGGAAAGTTTCCAAAAGGACCGGACAATCCGGATATAAGACATTTATAACATTTTCTTGAATATTTTTCTCCATATGTTGTAAAGTTTTCATTTTGTCTTCCTCTGTAAGATGGAAACCCTCAAAGAAGTCGTTTCATCATCTGCCCTCCCACTAGATTTCCAGCCTGCCTGTCTCTGAGGTCTTGACTCTTATTTCATATAAAACATAAAGCATTTTCCTTCACAAAACTAAAACTATAAAATAATCCAAGTTTGGGGTTTATCATTCTTTGTACAAGAAGAAACAATTTCACAAGATTCAGCAAAACGTTTATCTCAACTGATTGATGCAAACTATATTGACACTTCTTCCAGGTGATGAAAGGATATAGTTACTTGATTGGGATTAATTCTTATAATTTCAAATGGTCATATCGGTGCTTAAATTTTATTATTCACCAAGTCCCCAGGGTGATGAATTTTTAACCCTACCATCTGATGAAGTTCATACGATTTATAATTGTCATGTCCTCTCTTCCATGTTTGCCGATTTCGGGGACACTGCAATCCCACATGGGTCTCATGTGCCCTTTTCAGTATATTTTCACATGGAGTTAATTGAGTTTGAGCATGTTGAGTATGGTTATATATTAAAATCACATTAGATAGTTTTCTATATCCCATTTTCGAGGATCCTCTAGGGACATCCTGAGGTACTGGCTAATGGTTCGATTTATTCTCTCCACCGCACCATTAGATGAGGGAGAATAGGGAGTTGTAAGAATATGCTTGATGTTATTTTCTTGCATCACAGTCTCAAACTCAGGACCAATGAATTCTCTTCCATTGTCTGATAATAACCGTTGAGGTATTTTCGGGAGAACAGGAAACATATGTCGTTGAAATGCATTAGCTATGGTCTTTGATTGTTTATTTTTAATTGGCACTGCTATGGTCCATTTTGAGAAATGATCAACCATTATAAATGCATATTTATTACCTAAAGAAGATAAAGGAAATTGGAGTAAATCTACAGCTACCAACTCGAATGGGCAACTGGTATCAATTTTCAAAGTGGGAGGTACATGTATTATATTTGACCCTTTTGAACTCTGGCATTTGTAACAAGATACAGCAATATCATAACAAATCTTATAAATTTTGGGATGCCATGCATAACGGGTTATGAGTTCAATTAATTTATTTCTTCCAATGTGTGCAAAATTTGCATGAGCTAAAATAGCCACATCAGTAATTATTTCAAAAGGCAAAATATATGTAGGTTGGTACTTTTTGTTATATTTATACAAAACTCCTTCCAGAATAAATATCTCTCTCTTAAATCTATTTAACGGTTTCAGCTCTCTTAGAAATTGTCGATTAAATTTAACGGCACGATACAAGGATCGAATCAAGGGATCTTGCTTTTGATACAGTCGTACTTCATCACTGTTGAAGTCAAACTCCTCTAGATGATTATTGTCAATTTCACATACACTAAGATGGAAAAACTTTATCATGACACCAACCTCCCCACCAGTATCAACCTGGGGTGTCAGCTCTAATTCTTTTATTTCCTCCAGACTTTCATTCAACAGATCATATTCCACAAAATTGTTTACTTCATTTATTTCTCGAACTTCTTTAACATCTACTATCTTTTCTAGAATCGGTCCCGTTCTCACCAATAGGTTATAATGAAAACCTCCCAGGCATAACAAGAAACATTCTTTTTCAGCCTCAGAGGAGCCATAGCGGAGTGGTTCACCTTTTCCATAATACACTAAAATTTTTGTCTTATACAAAGAAGCAAATGCTTCAATAGCTTGTGTCATTGGTAATTGGCCTGAGTACTTTTGAAGTTGTACATATTTTCCCCTGTTGTCTATTAACTCTTGTATTACAAGTTCCCGAATTTGTTGGTGATTATCTTGTGAACCATTCATCCATACTGCTACACATTGGAAAAGAGAATCGCCACCTCCTGGCATTTTAACTTCTGTAAATCCGGGTGGTATCTCTACTTTTAGAGTTCGTTCTAAAGATTCTGTTAACTGGCCTTCTTGAGATCTAGAAAGGGCATCAGCGATAATGTTTTGTTTACCAGGGATATAATGAAGTTCATACTCAATGTCGTTCAATTCTTCTAATGTTCGGGCAACCCTCTGATTCACCAAGGGCATGTTATTCAGATACAAGAGGGGGTTTATGATCTGTGGTCGAATATGTACTTCTAATTCCATACATGATTTGGTTTTAAGGACTTACTGTCTATCTCATTCGCAGTGCAACTTCTCTTTCTCTGTTGTGCTAAGGCACTCCGTCTCCTGCCCAGAAAATCCAGTAGATATAAAGTCATGGTTTTCACACCATCCTTGCTGTTGAGCAAACAGGCTCCCATCCCATCAGAAGCATCTACATATAATAAGAGGGGCTTAGCATTTTCTCTGACTGATCTGGGAGATAACAAATTGAGTTCGATCAAATGCTCGTTTTAGTTCTTCAAAAGTCTTTTGACACGCGCTGTCCATGTAATGGTCTTCTTTCCCTTCCAAGAGGTCAAATAATTGTCACTAGTCACAAAGAAAACATCCATATGTGTCATATAAAAATTAATATACTAGAACTAATCTGAGTTTTCTAATTGTTAGGCTGAAAACTGAACCTCTAAACCCTGTCTGCCTAGAGGCATCATTCCCTCTTCCGACACTCTATGCCCTAGGTACTGAACTTCCTTTCGCAGTAGATACGTTTTGCTTAGAGGTTAGCTGTTTTGGAACGCCCTCAAAACCTTTTCTAGGAACCAGTGTTGTGCAAAGTTTTGCTCATGCAGAGAACATCATCATCGCAGACTATCACCTGTCCGGACAGGGATAAAGCTCAAAACCTGACTCACTGAAAGTTGCTTTATCCGTTCTTCACCCAGAGTAATGTTATCTTCCTAAAATCATCCAGCTGCAGTAAAAGTTGCTTTTCTCCATGCCTTATTCTCATCCATTTCTACCTGGTAGCAGTTTTCAGACCAAATCGATTATTCGAAAATAGAGGGCTATCCCCTGTAACTAAACAAACATATCGATTTCAATTAAGAATATATATCGCCCTTTAGTTATCTTATCTGAACCTCATAACCTATCACATACTGGTCAAACCATCCTCTTTCCGATTGCACAACCACATGCACTGAATATGGTTAAGAATAACTTCCTTCAGATTATGGCCCTTCAGCCTCTCCCACCTGACACTCAATCTCACCATAGCATCCTATCGCCAACTGCACAATATATCATTGGTGGCCTATCATTAAAAGCAACTCTTAATGTCAGGAATCGCCTGTACTCTGATACCTGTAGGGATTATTTCAGCAAGATTCTAAACTTCTGTTTTTGCTCACTTTGAGAAATATTGGCTTCTTTACGAAATTCGTCAATCAGTCCACCAGGTGTCCAAACTAATTGTCAGTAGGCTACTCCTCCGGTCACAACTCCTACCCATAAAGAATGGATGGATATCTTTTCCAACTCTGCCTCACCCTATAATCTGGACCCTTTTTCTCATCTTTTCTCTCTAATCAAAGCCACCCTCTCTCCCATTCACCACTGTCAACACCAGCACGGTTATTTTCTTGGAACATGAAGAATTGCAGGTCCATTCGACGATCAGCTTCCTTTTTGGATTCTACAAACATGATATGTTCCTGTCACTCTAAGTCAACCACCAATCATAACAGTGATTCGATTAATTATGAAATTATCAAAAAGCAGAAGATTCACTGCACATTTCTAATGTCTCTTGCAACTGACAACATAATTTCCATTTCTGCTTACTAGCTCTTTTTTTCACGAGGATCAGGTAACAAGTGCTCACTCTCCAAGATGTCATATCCCAGCACTACGTCATAGTCAGTAACTTCATCATGAATCACAACGAATTTAGCAGGTTTCATGGTATAATCTGGTGATAAAGTCTGGGCAATCTGCACTTCTCCCAATACAGGAAAACGCACTCTCCCTATACCTTCTATCCCTTTATATAGTTTCTGTTAGTATGTACTTTCTTTTATCTAACTGATGGTACCTTCTTGCAGCCAACAAGCTAACACCTGCACCTGTATCCACAAATTAGGTTGATCAATTACACAAACTTTTATAATCAATGTATCTTCTGCAGGCCTCAATAACCTGAGTGCAATAATATTTTGGTCATCTTCCTGAGGTGGAATCGGATGAGGGGCTTTTTCTTCACCATTAACGAGTGATCCAAATTTTGGAATAGAGATTTTCTTTTCAGGAACCTTTAGCGGTCTAGAAGTAGTCTCACAAGGTTCTGGCAAAACTTCCTGTTACTCTCCAGAAAATTTCCCATCTGCAATATGATGTTGGTATTCCCTAATTTTTTCGGGCTCTGCTGTGAGGTCTTCCACAACAGAGCCAGCTAGTTTCCCGGTTTCGAAGGGCAGTCCTTTCCTAGATGATTACTCTTATAATAAGGACAACTCAACTGGGTCCCATTTTTCTCAGAACAGTTTTCCACTAAATGTCCAATTTCCTTACAACGAAGACACTTTCCTTGGGCCTCATAACAATCATTAAAAACATGTCCCCTTTTACCACAATACTGACAAAATGGTCTTGCTCGACATTGACTCATGAGGTGCCCCTTTTTCTTTGCAAAAGCGACAGCTAACATTTGCACTTTGTCCATTGTTGGACCCTCTATTTTTATCAAAATTTGATATAAAGGTCCTTGATTGAAAACTTCTCTGTGGACTACTAGATTTTGGACACTGATGAGAAGACCTCTCCGGTGTATTTACTTCCCTCTTCTTTTGATTGTCTGATGCTGATGAGCAACAACATGAAATAGATTGGGGTACTGGAGATACAGCCCCGATCATTGCCTCATCAGTCAAATCCACTATGTCAGGGACACTTTTACCTTCTGCTTTCTTAGGGGGATCATAATTAGTCTACTATCGCTACAAGGCGCTCCCATGGGATCTGTATACCCAAAGTATTTTCAATGGTACTAAAAGTAGTCTCAACTTGCTGTAGACCTTCGATTTCCAAACTACTGAGAAATTTCTTCCTTACTAATTGCATTTTCTGTACATCCGATCCTGGAAAGCACGTTGTGCCAAGCCAATCAGACGTATTGCAAACACTGGAATACTTTCTCCATCTTTCAACTTTGCATCTAAAAATTTAACAGTTTCCAATTTTTTCTTTAGTCAATTCCTCCTTGAACCATTGTAACAGTTGAATTTTCAGGTCACTATAATCAGTTGTATTCCTTGAAATAACTCTATAAACCTCATAGGTGGTACCCTCCATATGAGTTCCTAACAAAGGAACCATTCCATCAGAGGATCCCGGATATTTCTTTCTACAATAATCTTCAAAACGAGAAAGAAACTGGGAAAGAGTCTCTCCAGATTCGTCTCTATATTTACCAGGTGGTATAAGCTTAGGAGTTTGGGACGCAAAAGTTTACAAAAAATCTGTCATCACTTTAAACATGTCTGCATTTTGCGCAATTAACGCTTTCAGGGTGTCATTGTCAATATTGACTGTATTCGCTAAATTAGCTTGCGATGAAGGTGTGTTAGGTGTAGACTGGGGTTGTGTATTAGAAGTAGGATTTGCGGGCTGTTCAGAAGTAGGTACAGAAACCTCCTGGTCCGCTAAATATTGATTCATGCCGTCTTCTGACATAACAAAAGAAAAGTAGTCTGTACCCGAAGAAAACCCAATAATTGGCTTCAAGCAGAACGCAGTTAAACTACGCTCTGCTACCAATTTATATTGGGGGAAAAGTCACAAGTAGAAGCAAAGGGATGAAAATTTAAAGAATTATAATGGCAGTGGAAATAAAAACCGTAGATCAGTAATTTAAATTAAATAAAGATGCCTACCTTGTCTGTAGGCCAAGGAATCGTCCCCAATTTTTTTAAGGTGAGGAATGGTAGCTTCTACCTGACCTGCGTTGCTGCTCGAAAGCCTAAAATGATTAGATGGGGTTAAGTTAAAGAAAGAGAAGCATATAAAGACAAGTAATGCTCACACAACTAAAGGAAATACGTACCTGGGTACAGACAAACTCATATGATTTAAGGACTTAAGAACTTACACCAGATATGACCCTCAACTTTAGAAAATAATAAGCAGAAGAAGTTTTTAAGGTTTTATATATTTGAGAAATTTTTAAATATAATAGGGTTTAGTTATTTACATATAAGAATTTACAAATTAACACACAACTCTCACACTTACTCCAACATGCACGCCTTATTCCCAGCTTTATTTGGTACACACACACAATAGATTACTAAAAATAACTAATATAATAGAAAATTACTAATATAACTTTTAAATAAGATTTAATTGCGTAATTTGATTATATAAATTTATTAAGTTACAGTAGCTATATATATAATTTTTGAGGTTGTCAATTTAGAACTAGATTGATTAAAAAAAAAACACACACATAAGCACCAACTGAGTTTGTATAATAAATTAAGATAGTTACAGTTTTATCACGTTAAAATAAAGAACAAAAAACTAATATATATATATATATATATATATATATATATATATATATATATATATATATATATATATATATATATATATATATATATATATATATATATATATATATATATTAATTATATGATATTAGATTATATTATATATTTAACGTTTGCTTTAATTATTATAGCCAAAGTATAATGATGTTTATTTAATTTATTAATAAATTTTTATTTATTAATCAAATACAATACTATGTCCAATACATTAAGTATATGTTTATATAGTATTATATTTAATATCCAACCTTGGAGTTAACCATCTTTATTCTTTATAGGTGAAAAGTAGTAGAAAATATGTCTTGTGAAAGAGTATGGAGTAAGACTTCTGGAATATGGCCTAGGAAAAAATCACACACAACAGCCTCCCAGACCGGGTCCCTGAAATATGATAAATTATCTTTCCCTGACTGTGACCACCCACATGTGCACCCATATATGTATATATACATATATTCATGCTCATGCAGGCGGTAAAAAAAGGATGGTTAGTGCAGGAAAAATGCAAAAGTGCAATATCAAAACACCAGAAATGAAAAAGGGAATTTAAACAAAAATGCAAAAGTGAAATGAAATTATAAAAATGAAGCTAGTTATCAAAAGTATATTAATACAAAAATTATATTAAGGTAAAGAAACTGGTGTTACAAAGGTTGCATTGCACAATTCATAAATAAACAAACCTTTTATAAGGGGGCAGGGAGAGATGAGAAGCCACACCTCTTTCCAAATTAATGAATGTGAATAAAAAATGGTTGAAGGTTCTTTTTAATGGCAAATTGGCAAGATCTTTGTAAGCCCTTTGTGGCAAAACAATCACTTATGATTTAGAACTGAAAAACAGAAATGAAAGGGTGAAACCTCTTCATTCCTCCCCACCCGTTGTTGCCAAACAACGGAGCAAAACTTACTGGTAATTTTCAGCACAAATTGCACAATTTCCTCTTGGAAAGTCAATCTTGGACTCCGAGTTCATCCTCAGCTGGCAGTTTATATTTGGTTCGGTTATTTATTAATTCGGTCATCAATTTATGTCGCAACGAAATGGAATCTATCACACTATGTGCACACTTAGGCAAACATTCGAATAAAGAATTGTATATATCCATTGGTAGTACACCTGAAAATCCATTTGGAAATCCATGTACATAATCGTTTTTTTCATCATTGTTCAATGGATAAAGCATTTCCATATCAAATTTAAATGACTCAGATTTTAAGTTATCAGAATTTTTCTGAAGTGTTTCATCAACATTTTTATTTGGAGGCTTTGAATGGAATATAGTAATTGAGGAACTTGAAGGAGATATTGTGTTAGTACTGTTAAGTTGTAAAGTATGTAGGTTAGGTTGTATAGTAGGTAGAGAAGTATTGGAATTGTTAAGAGAATCCTTTAAATGATTCACAATAGATTGTTTTGAAGAAGAAATAGAAGGAGAATTTGAACAACTTAATTGAATATCATATATAGAGTTTGGAGGATCACATTGGATCAGATAATTTGGAAGATCATGTTGAATAATAGAAAAATAACGGTTCATAGTATTCAAAGTAGTGTTATTGGTATTGTTTAACGTTAGAAAAGAAAGATCAATAGTAGGTTTATTAGCTTGTATAGAGTTACTAGAAATATTAAGAGATTTCATTAATAGGTTCATATTGGACGAAACAAAAGGCTTTGAAGAAGTAGGAGCAGCTTTTGATAATTTTGTTTGTAGATCATTTGTAAAATTTAGAGAATCCGTATGAATTTTTATAGAGTTTAGAGGATCACTATGGATCATAGAATTTGGGGGATCGCTTTGGATCATAAGGATTGGAGGATCACATTTGATCATAGTGGTTGGAGGATCACGTTGGATCATAGTGGACAAAATAGAAGGCGTCAAAGAAGAATTAGAAGAAGGATTTGATTCATTTTGAGATAAAGAAAGAGAACTTTGGGAACTATATGGATTTTTTTTTCAAAAGTTTGTACAAATTTTAATCATAAAATTTGGGATTTCGCGTTGGATCTTTGAGCTATTTAAAGTATTACTATTCTTAATTTCCAGGTTCAGGTTAGTATCATTAGTAATATTAGTACATTAGAGGATGGTTTGGATAAATGTCGGAGTTATTAGTTGGAGAGGTGTCTTGATTTAATAACAGCTAAATTATTACCCTCCTGTGTATTGACCAATTCATTCAGTACCGCATTATCAATTTTTGTTGGTTTTCTTTTCTTCAGTGAAGGTTTGTACTGGAGTAGATTCTGAAGGAGGTGATTCATATAATAAGGCATCTTTTTCAATTTTTGTTTTTGTTGATTGGGATGTACTTTTAGATATCCATTGTGGACATTCAAGTCCAAGATGGTTTCCTTGGCAAATAGGACATTCGTCATTGTCATAAAATTTAGCTTGGTGCTTTCTTTGGAGACAATTATTAATGATGTGCCCTTTTTCTTTGCAGTGAAGACATTTATTTTGCTGTACAAAAGTCATCTTGCAGATGTCCCCGTTTTCCACAAAAGCGACAATAAGGCCGAGATTTACATGTTCGAATGTCATGGCCAAACTTTTTGCAGTAAGTGCAGTTAAGGTGTCTATCAACCTCACCTCTAGACCATGGTGAATGTGGAAGTCTTAGTGGTGTAGTAGGCACTTTACTGTAATTTCCATTTTTAGTAAAAGTATTAGTATGGTTAAGGTTAGTAGATGGAAGAATTTCCTGCTGAGCTGCCAGTAGGAGGAAAGCATTCATTAGCTGTGCAAGTACTTGTAATATCTGCTGATTTTGTTGGAGTATTTGCATCATTATATTGGTATTGTTATTGTTAGCATATGTGGGAGGTGGAACTTGTGCATGTTTGTAATTCTCGTTTACATAACATTGTTCATTCATTGGGGAATGAATTACCTGCGGTGGTTCGAACCCCAACTGTGGCTTCAACGAAAATTGAGGCTGATGAGAATTGTAAAGGGCATAAGGGATTGAACATAGTGGAGAATTCATTCCAGATGAAGTAGTCAAATATAATGAAGGTTGGTGATATGATATTGTAGGCACCTTCATATTAGGGCATGTCGAATATATCGGTGGTGACACTGAGGTCACAGAAAGGGGTATGTTATTAAAAAGAATATTTGACGACGATGAAGGTGTTGTCTCTGCCATGATTTGAACTTTTATAATAAGAAATAGAGAGGAATGAATAAAAATATGCAAGGGGAAACAACTAGGCAAAAAAGTAGCGGATGGGTGACAAAAGGTAGCTCAATTAACTACGCTCTGCTAACCAATGAATGTTCAAAAGTCTGGGGGCAATTCATCATCGAGACTTCAGAACATCATTACTGGCAACAGAGCAAATAATAAAAAAATAGATGAATAATTAAAATAATTAGTGGTAGAAAAATGTGTAATAGGGAATTGTAAACTTACATAAAGAAAGATATTAGATCGCAGAGTAACACAAATAAGCGACTCAGGCCCATCAAAGCCGCATTCCGTCTTCCATAACGGAGAAGCCTATCCCTTTGCTCAAGAATATAATTACTAGATGCAATATTTAAAAAAAAAAAAAGGCTTATCTTCATCAAGGTATGCCTCAGCCACAAGTAACACGTACATGCAATTATAAACATAAAAAGAGATTAAGCACAGCAAAGTAATAAAGTATGCGATCCCAATCAATAGATGGAAAATTTACCTTAATAAAAACCTTGCTTTAAATAAATAACAGATGTTTATTTTTCGTCGAATTTAAAATAGGTATTGAAAAATATGGTAATTATTTTTATAAAATTTAATATAAGATATCCCTATATAAATTTCTCCATTCATACCATAATAGAAATATAATTAATTAAACTGTTAGCAAATAACATTCAACCTCAGTGCACTGACACTTGCTCCAAACATTTCCCCATTAATTCCCTCAATAATAATATAATATTTAATTTTGAACAATTTGCTATAAACCAAAAAAATATATATTATAATTTCCTTTCTTTTCTATTTACAAAGTTAGTATTGAACATAATAGTACTGTATTGTACTTAATTTAATTACGTAAATGTATATATATTATCAGTACGTTTTTTTTTATTAATAACGAACGTATAAACGATAAGGACACTGTTTATTCTAGTTTATTTTCTTTTTTACTATCACATCACAATAAACCAGTTTAAATAGTTTTCAATAGTTTTATCACAAACTGGTTATTACTTTAAGTTTCCTTTAATTTACAAATCGGAAAAATGTGTTCCTTTCTTAATTATCATTTGTTCTTAGTAAACATGTGTCTTTCCTTTAGTTCATAATAAATTTTATGATAGTTCTACTTTGATTCAGAGTATTCATAAACTAGTTTAAAACAATCGTGAACTAGTTTTAAAATCAAGTACCAAATTCGATGAAGTAGTCCTGACCTAATCATGAACCATTCCCAAAGTATTGTACGGTAAGTCCTGAACTAGTCGACCTATAAAAATTAAAGTTGCTAAACTATATATTTTCTTATTAAAAGATAAATTTCATATATATATATATTTTTTAAGTAATAAATTACAATTTTAATTTTACACAACATACCATTAAAGGCCATATAGAGAAGTGTCTTAAAAAATTAATGACTTAATGTATTCTTGCTTTTGCTTTTTTGATTGATCGTACAAAACATAAAAATTTTAAGTTCTATAAAAAAAAAAAAAAAGGAGATAGAGATTTTTTGTTCTCTATAATATATATATATATATATATATATATATATATATATATATATATATATATATATATATATATATATATATATATATATATATATATATTATATATAATATATATTTTATTTTATATTATATATATTTACCGGTATATATATAACAAATATCTATTCCATGTATCGATATTAACGAAGTTTATCAATTATAACAATATAATTGAACCTAGCAAAATATCGAAAGTGGACTTTTGAAAATATGTCTGTCAAACAAAGTAAAATTTTACTCTCTGTAATATTACGTCTATACATATAAATAAAATATAAATTTAAAAATTTTGCCAAATGAATTTTTTTTTTTAATTTAATAAAAAATAATATTGATCCATATATTCCTGGCTTTGGTTAAACTGCATACTTTCTGCCAAGCTATTTTCATATGTTTAATATATATATATATATATATATATATATAATATATATATATATATATTATATTATATTATATATATATAATATATATATATATATATATATTATATATATATTATATAATATTATATATATTTTTTTTTTTTTTTTTTTCAGTTCAATTTGAAAATACCGTATACAATTAGGCTACCCATAAGTTAGGCCTAGACAGCTAAGGGGTAGAAATTAAATGTTTCAGTTGAAAATCATAACATTGATATTTTTAAAATAATTTTTATACTCTAAATCATTAACGTCCTAAGTTAGTTTATAGAAATAGAGCATATTGTAAGAATAACAAAAAATAAATGAAATATATCCTTACATTGACGCAAGTCATCATATTGGATTCTACTTAACCTAGGCTCTACATTTCTCAGAACAAGTTAAATGAAATAAGCTTGGCTATTACTGGGGAAGTTCTCACCGTAGGCCTAATTAAAACTAATTCAGGAGAAGAATTTGGAAACCAGATTCTTGCAATTAATTTGAAAAGACATGGCAGAGTAAGTCACCCTAATTAAGTTAAAGTTTATTATGATAATAGTCTAGTATAACTCAGCATGCTGGAATTTTATTCATATCAAAAAAATATAGGGCTTATTCTGATTTATGAAAAGTAGGTTATAATAAAAGTCTGTTGCAAAGTATTTAAGTACCAGTTTTCGTTATTAAAAAAATTAAGTAAGCCCAATAGTAGATAAGGCAGTTTATAAGGCAGTCAGTTGGAATTTTATTAATGTGACATATAGATAAGGTAAACTGGGGTGAAAACATTTTTTTTTTCTTCCTTTATCACAAAAATTATTGAAAATTTTCTACCTTTTACATATGGGTTAGAGTATAACAGGACCTGGCTTCAAACTGATTTATATAACAAACTGCTTCAAGTTTACCAAATAGGTAAATGTTCAATATTCAGAACTGGTGGAGCTTCCATTTCATCCCAGGGCTGGGCGGGAAGCGGAACTTGAAATTTGTGAGCCAATTTACTGAAAGTATATATATATATATATATTATATATATTTATATAAAGATATGAATAATTTTAAAGAAGATATATATAAAAATATATATATATAATATATATATATATATATATATATATATATATATATATATTATATATATATATATATATATTATATATTATATTATATATATAATATATATATATTAATATATATATATAATATATATATTTAAATAAGGTTATGAATAATTTTAAAGCAGGATGGAATAAAAACGATGAATGGTGTATTTTGGTATACACTGACGATATAGCTTTTGAGCGTAAAGGAGGAAGATTAATGGTAGAAGGACTGGAAAGGTGGAAGTGTTTCGAAGAGGGAGGCCTGAAAATGAATAAGGAGAGGACAGTGTTTATGAGAATAAATAGAGAGAGATAGAGAAGGCTTAAATATCCAGATAGATGGCAGAAAGTTTTAAGTATTTAGGAAGTGTGCTCAAAAATACTTTCAAAGTAAAAATGGGCAAGATATTGCCAAAAGGAGAGGAAAATACGGAAGAAGCATGAGTGTTTTCTATCCTTTGCTGAAGAATCAGAATGTGCCCCTGCAGGGGGGAAAAAAAATCGTTTTTGAGAATGTTTTGACTCCCATATTGATGTATGGTGCAGAGAGTTGGACGACCAACATATCCACAGGTAGCAGAATACAAGCAGCAGAGATGAGGCCTTTGAGGGTAATGATGGGAAAGAGCAGAGGAGATAGTGAGAATGAACATACACGAGAGGAGAGCAGGGTATTTGTTTTGCGATTTGTTTTTTTGTGTGCGATGAGAAATAAGATAGAAAAGGCACAACTGAGGTGGCTTGAACATCTAGAGAGGATGGGGGAGGAGAGAGTGGTGAAGAGGTCTTGGGAGTGGAGGCTGGGAGCCAGGAGACTGAGGGGTAGGCCGAGAAGAAGGTGGATAGATGAAGTAGAAGAGGTACTGGAGAGGCATAACTTTCCGAACATCATGGAGTTTATTCAAGATTTAAAAAGCAGTAGGTCTAACATTAACATATGTCCTAAACATATCCCTTGGGGGCATAGGGAAATAAATATTTCCTCTGCAGCATTTCATTTTACCTTCAAATAGGCTTTAAGGTATTTTTATGAGTGGTTTTTCTATTGGAAATGTAGGCCTATATGTAAAAATGCATTTGTTCATTAAATTCTTCTCACATTACAAAATGCACCTAAAACTAATATAGCTATAAATATTTTTAAATAAATACACTGTTTAAAAGAAGAGGACCACTGCTAAAAGATAAAATATATATAAATTATGTCGCATATAGCTTCTCTATTTTTATAATACTCAAAATTTTAGGTTCCTCTTCACCCTGGCCCCCTGGGTGGAGCCTAACGCCAAACCAGGTTTGAATATTGATAATTTTACCTGTTTCCTAAATTTGAATCAATCTATTATAAATACCATTTTGAAGCCAGGTCCAGTTATGTTCTAACCCATATCCAGGAGTTGGAAAATTCTCAATAGTTTTTGTGACAAAGCAAGAAGCAAAATGCATTTCATTTCCTAAATTAGCAAATTTCAAGTCTATATTTCTTTATATGAATAAAATTCCAGCTGGTTGTCAAATACTAGACTATTACAAAAAATTATAGCCTATTTATTATTGCATAGGTAGGCTGCCCTTTTGAAATTCAGAATATATGAATACTAATATTTTCATATCAATTTTGATACCCTGGTAATTGTGGACCTAAGCATAGTATGATGAATAATTTTTTTTGATAATCAGTTTGTTAAAAAAATTTCCCACCCATGCATGATGACATAAACAGCATTGACATATCTAACGCCTTCAGTTTAGGTCAGAAAACTCATTAAGGTTATGAATTTGACTCAATGTAATAGCTTTGCTTTATAAGCCTAGAATTCACTTAATTGATTGAGACTAATGGAATTTATAAACAAATTAGTGTTGTGTATCTAACTACACTACTATTGTATATCTACAGTCGATTAACATTGTTATTTATTAATTTTGTGATAATTTTAAATTTGATAGCCTAACCCTAGGCTTTAACATAGGTAACTAATTTGATAGGTTAACCCTGGCTAGGTAGTAGAGATTTCCGTGTATACGTGTTTTTTTTGCAGGTTTATTTGAATTAAGTAGTTTTTCTGTATTTAACTACAGTCTTTAAAAATGTTATTTAATTTTGTGATAAATTAAATTAAGTTACCAGAACCATAGCCTAAGTTTAGGCCTAGTTTATAATTTTTATTATAAGCTCTTAGCATGGACCTTTGTTATTTTGTAGGAGGCTTTTGTATTCTCAGCTTATTTTCTGTCATGTTTATTAATACAGTCCTTAATAAATTGTTAATTTAAATTTATTTAGGATCAATTAAATTAGTTTTCCCAGTGTTCTTGACTAAAGTTAAGCCTACCTTATAATTTTTATCATATCCCTGGCTAGGCTAAGCTAAAATTTAGGCCTGTTTAAATTTTAACCTATTTTAAAGAGATTAGTTATTTCTTTTTAGCTTTTAGTGATATTTAAACTGTAGTTGGAAATAATAGGTACAGGTTAGTAAGCTAAAAATAATTTAATAATTTAATGTATGCTCTGTGTGATATCTGTGGACTTGTAAGAGGTGAATTATTGTGAATAGCTGCCCTCTTGTGATTGAATGCAGAGAAATTGTTGTTAAGGTAAGTGGAATTGGGAGAAAAAGAAAGGATGAAAAGACAATGCATAGGGAGATTAAGAAATATCTGGGAGAAGGAGGGAAAGTGTAGGAAAAAAGTATAGGGGATGTCGAGGCAAGGGATGGAACGGGATATAGCGGTAGACAGGAATAGAGATAAATTAGGCAGGAATATGAGAGGGAAAAGAGATAGATAAAGAGAAATATATAGGTCTGAAGTATGAAAGCAGAGTTGTAGAGAAAATAGAATATAATTATTGCGAGGATATCGAAAGTCAGTCAGCCTTTTGACCTGCAGTAACAGGTTCGACTGCCTTCCAGATGGGGGGAATCAGAGGAGTGCAATGGTAATGTTGAGTTTTCTGAAGGGAAGGCTGAGATACAATGTAAATTGGAGACTCTATGACACGATACCTAACAGGACTTTTCAAAAGAATACAAAGAAACGATTGAGAGTGTTATCCAGGTGTCAGAGTGAGTGATTCGTGGATAGGATGAGAGAGATTGCTTCTACAAATGTTGATTCAGATGTGATTGTGCATGTGGGGTACAAATGATATAGGACATTAGAAGGTCAGAAGAATTTAATAGCAGTTCTATAGGAGATTGATTTCTAAATATTGAAAGGAAATTGGATCTTTTTCCTGCCATTTCTGGAATAGAGAATATTCTAGTTTTAATTTTTTTTTGAGAAAGGAAAAAATGTGATAGGCTATAAATGAAAGGATTAGGAAAATTATGTTTTTTCAGAAAATATAAGGTTTTTGTTTGGGGAGAGAATTTCTGGATAAAGCATCTTTTTGCAGCAGATGGAGTTCACTTGAGTGTAAAGGTTGAGCTTTCAGTACCAGTTTGGAGATTGTTTAGCAAAAAACTAGGTTAAAGTTGGGTGGTTGGCTAAATCTAGATACAAATATTAGCAATTTTAACTATAATAGTGGGGAGAAAAATAAAGCTTTTCCTATTCCAGGTTCTACTACTATTAATGATAATAAAAATAACGCATTTCGAGTATCAAAGTTTTACACAAATGCTCAGCCTTAGAAATAAAAAAAGATGAGCTGATTATTATACCATAAAGAGAATCTAGACATTATTTGCATAACTGAAGGATGGGTTAATGAAGAATTATATGGAGACTCTTTCAGGAATATGAAAATAGACGGATATTCACTTTTATTATACCAGCGTAGAGAAGAAGGGGGTGTGGTGTGGCTCTATGTTTTAAAAGCGAGATTCATCGGCATTTCGTGGCCGCCGTTAAACTGAATCATGGTATTGAACATTACAGGGATAGTTTTCTATATACAATAAATCATTTAGAATAGGGGCATTTATAGACCTCCTGGCCAAGAGTCAAGAATTAAACGTGGAAATTGTGAAAGAAATAGAGACAGCATGCCACATGCCACAAGAAAGGTATAGTCATAATGCGGTGATTTAAATTTTTCCGGGCATTCATTGGGATTCCCTGTCTAATATGGACCATAGTAGTTCTGCATTATAAATTGTATCACTAGATACTTTTTGACCCAGATCGGATCCAAGAATCCCACAAGATTCGAGCCACTATAGACTTAATATTAAACTAACGATGAAGTTGGTGGATGAAGTTAGATTGAGAGGAATTTAGGACTTAGTGACCATTAATTAGATTAATATAAATGTAATATCTGGGCCCAAATTGCAAGTTAATAAGGAAAAGATCTTAGACTTTCCGAAATGGCGATTTTTACCAAATTTCGAGAATGCTTAGTACAACTAAACTGGAAAAGAGTTTAAAGACCAAAACTGTTTTATCATGTGGGAACATTTAAGCAAATTTTAACGAATATTCAGTCAGTTATGTTTTAAAGATAAAACCCATTAGGGAAGGTGGCAAAGAGAAAACCTGTTTGGTTGAATAGGAGAGATAAGAGAGAAAATTAATGGAAAAGCGTAGATGTTTTAAAATATTCAAGGGTTACTAGGTTTGAAGATATTTAGAAAAATTATAGGAAAAATAGAAGATGAACTTAACCAATCAATAAGAAAAAGGCAAAGAGAGAGGCAGAAATTAATATAGCTTATAGTAATAAGAATCTGAAGAAGTTTTTAGCTTTCTATAAATTTAAAAGTAAGAAAGGACGATTGGTCCAATTCTAAAAATTGATGAAAATTAGTTTGAGTTTCAGATAGGAATGGTCAAACATTTTTAATGCTTATTTTGCTTCAGTTGTTTACTGAGGAAAGATAGATAATAGTTTGGAGACTAATCGTTCTTGTATTGCATGTAACAAATAGACTTACAGTTTGAATTTGATTGGGTAAAAAATATAACGTTATTTAGATCATTATGACCCAAGTAAAGTGCAGCCCTGATGGGTATATATGGTTAGAATTCGAAAGAGGGTAGTACCAGCATTGCAAAGGCACTGTATTTGATTTTAAGCGTTCTATAACATTTTGAGGTACCAATGGACTGGAAAATGGCATATGATTGTGCCTATTTATAAGAAAGGTAGTAAGGAAATCTTGGAAATTATAGGCATTAGCTTAAATCCTGGTTGGTAAGGTTCTGGAAAGTGTTACTGAAAATCATATAGAGAAATTTTTTAGAAGATAACAAGGTATTGTATGAATCCCAGCACGGTTTCAGAAAGGTTAGGTCATGTCAGACAAACCTTTTTAGAATTTATGGAATACATTACGGACTGCATTGACTGAGGAGATCCAGTTGATACTATATATTTAGACTTTAGCAAAGCTTTTGATATGGTTCCCCACATAAGACTGATTAGGAAGTTATTGGAATGTGCGTATAGTGGAGTCGGTACATGGTTGGATTAAAGAGTGGTTGCCAGAATAGAAAACAGTGTTGTACAAAACTAAATGGGAATAAATCATCAGGAAATAGTGAAGAGTGGTGTCCCACAGGTTCAGTGCTGGGGCCACTATTGTTCCTGATATAAATGATTTAGACCAGGGACTTAAATGCAAGGTTTCTAAGTTTGCAGATGATACCAAAGTGGCCACCTCGGTTAGAAATAGTGAAGGATGTATAAAAATTCAAAACGATCTTAATAAACTTCTTGGGTGGGCAGATAAGTGGCAAATGAATTTTAATAGTAAAAAAGTGTAAGGTTCTTTTTTTGGTATACTCAATAAAAGTTTTAATTACGATATGAATGGGGATTGGCCTGAGTCTTGTCTGGACCAAGAAAAAGATTTAGCTGTGATTATAAGCAGTTAATTTGAAAGTAGCTAAACAGTGTTTGGAAGCTAGAAATAAAGCTAATAAGATGGGGGCATAATAAATCGCAATTTGGTTTACAAAGAGCAAGGAAGTAATAAGTTAAACTGTATAATAGCTATGTAGGCCAGTAATAGAGTATGTTGCACAAGTTTGGGCCCCCTTATTTAAGAAGACTTAGATATGCTAGGAGAGTGCAACGTAAGGCAACAAGGATGATTTCTGGGTTGTTGAGGGTAAGAGCTATGAACCTAAAGAAACATAAAGAATATAGAGACAGAAGAAGCCACATGGGGCCTATCGAGACTTCCAGTCAACCCACTACCCAAACTTGCTCATGCACCATCACAAAGCACCCCTAGGCTACATGTTGTTGAAACTACAAATCCACCAATTTGGCTAGTCAAAACTAATGATATATAAAAATTATGATACCCAACCATCCACAGCATTAATAACATAAGTTATGGTGCGCCTGCATCTAACTATAACTATATCACAACTAAAAACACCGCCATTTGGCTTCGTCAATATATTATATGATTCCCAACCAATATAAACGAATCTAACCCCTTCTTAAATGTTGCAATTAGGTCACACTCAACAACCTCCTCTGCCAGCTATTCCAAAATTTAACACCCTATTACTGAATGCATGCTTCTTATAGCAAGATGCATCTTTCTTCTTAACTTTTCTTATTACTGCGCCCTGGTCACCTGTCCATGTTCTACTATGAAAAATTTATTGATCTCTGTATGATCAATAGATGTAAATATTTTGTTAGACTTGTATCATGTCCCCTCTGAGGAATCGCCTTTCTACAGAAAACATTTCCTAACTCCTTCAGCCTCTCCTCATTACTCTTACCCTAAACCCAGAAATCATCTTGTTGCTCTACGTTGCACTCTCTCTAGCATATATAAGTCTTTCTTTAAATATGGGGCCCCAAAACTTGTGCACAATACTCTTATTACTGGCCTAACATAGCTATTATACAGTCTTACTTATTACTTCCTTGCTCTTGTAAACCAACATTGCGATTTATTATGCCCAGCATCTTATTAGCTTTTATTTCTAGCTTCCAAACACTGAACTTAGTACTTTCAAATTACTGCTTATAATCACAACCTAAATTTTTTCTTGGTCCACAGACTTCAAGCCAATCCCCATTTCATATCGATAGTTAAAACTTTTATTTTGAGTAACCTAGGTGAAGAACCTATAGACTTTTGACTATTAAAATTCATTTGCCCACTATTCTGCCCACCCAAGAAGTTTATCAAGATATTTTTGAATCTTTATGCATCCTGCACTATTCCTAACTGAGGTAGCCACTTTTAGTATCATCTGCAAAACTTAGAAACCTTGCATTAAGTCCCTGGTCTAAAATCATTTATATATATATGAGGAACAATAGTGGGCCAGCACTGAAAACCCTGTGGGACACACTCTTCACTATTTCCCATGATGATTTATTTCCATTTAGTTGTACACACTGTTTTCTATTTCGCAGCCACTCTTTAATCCAACCATGTACCACTCCACCGTATACCACATTGCAATAACTTTTTCATCACCTTATGTGGGAACCTTATCAAAAGCTTTACTAAAGTCTAAATACAATATCCACTGGATCTCCTTGGTCAATGCATCAGTAATGTATTCCGATAAATTCTAAAAGGTTTGCTGACTAATGACCTACCCTTTCTGAAACCGTGCTGGGAGTTATAACAATACCCTTGTTATCTTCTAAATATTTCTCTATATGGACTTTCATTAACTTTTCCAAAAACCTTTACAACCAGAGATGTTAAGCTAATGGACCAATAATTTCCCAATCTTCCTTACTACCTTTCTTTATAAATAGGTATATATATGAGGAGAGGCTGAAGGAGTTAGGGAATGTTTTCTGTAGAAAGGCGATTTCTCAAGAGGGGACATGATACACAGTCTACAAAATATTTACATCTATTGATAATAGAGATCAATAAATTTTCATAGTAGAACATGGACGGAAGACCAGGGGGCCATAATAAGAAAATTAAGAAGAAAGCAGCCCATCTTGATATAAGAAGCATGCATTTCAGTTAATAGGGTTGTTAAATTTTGGATGTTCTGCCAGAGGAGGTTGTGAGTGTGACTCACTTCGCTTGAAACATTTAAGAAAGGGTTATTCGTTTATGGATGGGTTGGGTATCATATATTATATTGACGAAGCCAAATTGGCGGTTTTTTAGTTGTGATATAGTTATAGTTAGTTGGCATGTGTGACCATAACTTAGCTTAGTTAT
>JABUQX010106525.1:0-29678 GCA_015478945.1 Trachelipus rathkii | reverse complement strand
ATTTAAAAAAAAAAATACTTTTTTTCAAAAAAAAATTTTAAATCGGAATTCATTCTTCTTTTTTTCGATTATTAATTTTTATATATAAATAATTATAATATATATAATCTCATATTTTTTTTTTATTGTAATGTGGTTGTTCACTTGGAGTTGTTAATTAAAAATAAATTATATTTTGTTTTGTTGAATTTTAAAATGATTATTTTTATTTAGATATTTAATATTATTAAATAATAATTAAATTTATATTTTTATTATATAAATTTATTATTAAACTGTCTCTCAAACAGCTCCACCCAGTCGCAAACGTGTTTTATGACACTTCAACAAACCTGATTGGGATAGATTGCAAGGCTCCAATGGTATCTATAAAAAAAAGGCTGTTACGATAACTTCATTTTTAAAAAAAAACCTGGGAAAATAAACAAATTTTTTGGGGAAACATTTCACCATTTTATTAAAATAAATGGAAAAAAAATTGAAAAGGAATTAAATAAATTTTCAAGCCATTTTAATAAAAAAAAAAAGTACTTCTTCTTAAAAAAAAAAAGATGATTTATTTTAGTATTTATCATACTTTTCTTTAAAAAGGTTTTTTTTTTCCAATTTTGAAATGGCGAAATAAAAAACCAGTTTTTTTGTAGGTTAAAAACAAAAAAAAATATCTACAAAAAAAGATTTGGGGGGACGAAATATTGAAAAGGGGGGTTTTCGGGGCCTTTTTGGTTCCTTTAGGAGGTTTAACAGGAAAAACAAGAGGGGGGATTTTCAGTTTTTTAAAAATTTGGTTTTTTTTTAGTACCAGTTTAAAATTTTTGGGAAGCCAAGGGGAAAATTTATTTGGAATTTAGGTTTTAATTGGTAAGTTTAATAGGGGAAAACATATTAAAAAAAAGGGGCCCAACTAAAAAAAATAACAACTTATGGTTTATAATTATGCATTTTACTGTTTTAAAATGGTTTAACAAATGAAGAGGGAATGGTTTTAATTAAAACCAAAAAAAAAAAAAAAACCTTTTTACCTTTTTTAAAAAAACCCTTTTTAAAACCTTTTAAAAATTAAAAAGACTAATAGCCTAACAAAAAGAAATTTAAACTATATAAATAATTATCTATTAAATAATTAACATTTTAAGAAAATATAATTTTTATTAAATTATATAATTAATATTTATATTATTAATAATAATAAATGATTATTAAACATTTTAAGAAAGATAAATTTTATAATATAATTATTTTTTATTATTTAGAAAATTTAATAATTTATAAATAAAATTAAAGGATAACTACCGTAAAACAAAAAAAATAACATTAGGAAAAAAAAAAAAACGACAGGCCTTTGTTATAAATTTCACCTTAACAAAAAAAAGTTTTTCTTTTAAAATTTGTAAATTTTAGATTCTTTCTTCCCCGGCTGGGGCTTCCGGGGCAAAGGCTAGAAGGGGGGGGGAAATTTTTTTTTTGGGGCACGGTTCATTACTTTTAAATGGTTGAATTTCACGCGGGTCCCCAAAAAGAAAAAAATTTTTGGTTTTTTAAAAAATTATTATTATTAAAACTTTAAATTATTTTTTTTTAATTTTCACTTAAGGTTAATCTCAAAAAATTTTAATTTATTTTTTATCTTTTTTTTTACATGTCCAATTTAAAAAAAAAAAGGTGGGGGTTTTTTTTTTTCAAAAACTTCCAAAAAAAATAATTTTTGTAATTTTTCAGGTTTTTTTTTTTATTTGGTTAAGCTATTATGTATTTAGGTTTTTTAGATTTTTAACAAAGAGTTGTTTCCAAAGGCTTTATTTTTCTAAAAAACCGCTGGAATAATAATATTTTGAATCGAAATTTCATACATTATTAAATATTATAATTCTATAATAATTTATAATTATAATTTTATATGTACTTTATTTTTATAATAATAAATTTACATATATCCTTATTTATAAGATTAAAATTATGTATTTTGATTAAATTATTTTTTAATTCTTTGTCTTAAATTATATATTATTATTTTGGATTTTAAAGGGCGCTCAATTTCTTCAAACTCTTTGGCCCCAAAAAACTTCTTTCAACCCCCCAACCCCAAAGACAGACCCCCACCCCCCGATGCAGTCGCTAACAAGGCCAAGAAACAAGGTCGTATTTTTTCTTCGGGTTTTTTTTTTAAGTCCCTTTCTTCTTTTAACAACACTTACCCCTCTAGAAAAACTCGATGTTCAGAAAACATTAAATAATTTTTTTTTTACTTATATGAAAATTTAAATACAATAAATGAACCAAAAAAAAAAAAAAAAAAAAAACTTTTTTCCAAAAAAAACTTTTTTCGGTTTTTTTTTTAAACCTTTTTCACAAAATTTTTTTAAAAGGACTCAATTTTTTTTGGGGGGGCAACTTTTTGAAAATCTTTTGGTAAAAAAAAAAAACGGGGAAAAAAAAAGGGGGGCCGAAAAAAAAAAACCAAAAAGACAAAAAAAAAAACTGGTGGTGTAAAGAAATAAGTCTGGCAACCCCCCCCCCCAAATATGTTTTTTTTCTTAAACTTTTTTTTCTGACCAATAAGCATAATGATTAAAGACTTTGTGGGGCCCCTCAAAATTTCCTTTAAACTTCCTTTTGCCCCCGAAACAAAAAAACCCCTTTTTTTCCCCCCCCCAACGATTCATACTTCTTTCCAACTTCCTTATTTTTTCTCATTATTAACTTAAAATAAAATCTCTATATTTTTCAAATATTCGATAATGTTGTTCCTTTTAAAAAAATTTGCCCCAAAAAAAGAAAAACTTTATAATGCTTTATTTTCCTTTTCGGAGTTTATTTTTACTTATAATTTTATCATTATTAAGGTTTTATTATTCCTAGCGTAATAAATATAATACCTCTTGCTATTATTGTTGGGATATTTGGTTTTAGTTTTAGTGCAAAAACCAAAAAATAAATTGAGAGGTGAGTAAGCTTAACCCCCCCCCCCCAAGTTTTTCCTTGGTGCTTTCTTTTTAAAGAAAATTGTTTTTTAAAAAACTTTATATTAAAGGGGCAGTTCTTTTAACTTTTCCTTTGTTCCCGGTTCTTGAAAAAAAAGGGGTTGGCATCTTTTTCCCAAAAAAAAAAAAACTTAAAGTGTCAGGCGCCCCGGAAAAAAAAAAAAAAAAGAGAGGAAAAAAAAGGGGGGGCTTTCCCCCTTACTACTTTTGATTTTTATTCGTGGGATAATTTTTTTTTTTTAAAAACCCTTTAAGTAAAAAGGAGAAAATTTACTATACCCAAGGGGGATTTTATGTTTAAAAAAAAAAAAAAAGAAAGGATTTTGTGGGGGGAAAACATTTTTTTTTTTTGGTTCCTTGATATTTTTTTTTATCGTAAATGCATTAAATAAACTTAACTAAGAGAATGATGTGTTTATCTCGGCTTTTCTATTTTTTATTTTCTTTTTTCTTTCAACTTTTTTTTCCTTTTAAAATTTTGTAAAAAATTCGTTTTTTTTTTAAACCAATTGTACTGGTTTCATAGAAGCAAACGATTCTATCGAGGGTCAGCAGAAAGACCTTTAAATCTTTTTAAAAAAATCAAATAAAAAGTAGCCAATTTAAACTAAGCAATTTGCCCTGAAAAAGCTTTGTTTAAAACCCAAGAGGGCAAAAAATTTTTAAAAAAAACTTTTAAAAAAAAGGTTTTTTATTGCTTTCTTCCTTTTTCTTTTATTTCTCATCAAGGAAATTTACTTTTTTTTTTCTGCGGTTAAGGCCTCCCCCCCCGGCTTCTTAATTTTTTGCCCCAAAAAAAACCTACTACTAAAAAAAAAAGGGGGACGGGGGGGGGGGGAAACCAACAAAGCAACATTTTTTTTAAAACTTATTTACAAC
This sequence comes from Trachelipus rathkii, assembly GCA_015478945.1. Lineage (NCBI taxonomy): Eukaryota > Metazoa > Arthropoda > Malacostraca > Isopoda > Trachelipodidae > Trachelipus > Trachelipus rathkii. The sequence continues at coordinate 25,818 of JABUQX010106525.1, read as the reverse complement.
TCTCGATACAGCTTTTTTTTCCTTTTTTTCGATGGCAACTTTTCCAAATTTTTTCATGCAGTGAAACGTCAATTTCAACCACGCAATCGACGTCACGTTTTTTTTTTTAAAAAAAAAAACCCCAAATTTTTAAAACTCTATATGATTGCCATTGTTTATGATTAAAATTAGATAGGGTTCATTCACCATGTACAGTTCGTTCTTTCGATCAAGCACAAAATTATTAAAAAAATAAATAAGGGTAAAAAATAAAACAAACTGGGGAAGGGAAAGATTTTCTTAACCTCCAAAAATGGGGCGAAAAAAAAAACCCAATTATTATAATTTCTGAAAATTTTTAATGTTTTTATTTAACTTAAACCCAGTTTCCCGGAGGTTATGAGATATAGTTCAATTAAGTGTGGGAAAATTTAAAAACAAAAAAACTTTTCAACCAAACTAATTTTTTTTTTGAAAAAGTCGTCTACAGCGGACAAAAAATTTTCTTTGGCACTAGAATTTTAAGGTTTAGATAAGAGTTAAATCGAATAGGGGGGAAAAAATTAATAAGTATAACTTGAATTACCCATCATAAGTTTTTTTGTTTTCACAAACATTTAAGGAAAAATCAAAACAAAATTTACAAAAAATATAGAGACTAAAAATTTATATGGTACCATTATAAAAAAAACGGCCCATATCAAGATATTAAGGTGGCAAAACTTAGGAGGAAAACATTTTTTTTCCTTAAATTGAATCAGGGTAGAAACTTTGTTAAATTTTAAATTTTTTTACTTACTTTTTTGCCGAATTACTTTTATTTTCTTTTTTTCTGGGCATATGAAATAAAAAAAAAAAAATGGGGGGGGGGACTTTTTTTTTCTTGTTTTTCTACGGCCTTTCCCCGTTTCTTTTCCATTTTTTTTAATTTTTTTTTTTTATAAATAATTAAATTAAATTTTTCTATAAGTTATATGGAAAATTTGGTCCTTTCCTAAAAAAAATTTTTTTTCCAAAGTTAAAAATTGTGGGGGTTTAACCGGGGGAAACATTGGTTTTCCAAAAAAAATTATTAAATCAGGGGGGTACCTTTGATCCGTTGAGTTTTTTTCCAATTTTTTTTTTCAAAGGGTTTTTTTCGAATTTTTTTCAGAGCGTTTTTTTTAACCCTCCCCCCCCCCCGCGAAGTATTTTGGGGGGGGAAAAAAAACATTTCCCCCCTTTTCCTTTTTTCCCCCCCACAATTTTCGGGCTCGGCCCCCCTTATTTTTTTTTTTTTTTTTCTTTTTTTTTAAAACATAAATCTTTGTTAAACCATACACTAACAAGGTTTTTATTACGGCTGCAATTTTTCCAAAAATATGTTTTTTAAAAAATTTGTTTTTTTTTTAAACAAGTTGTCCGTTTTTTTACATGTTATAGGGAAGAAATTAATTTTTTTTTCATCTTTTTTTAATTAAAATAGAAAGCCCAATAATTTTAATGATTTCTAAAATTTTGATTTTTTAAAAAAAAAAATATTAAAAAAAAAATTTTATTTTTTTCGGGAAGAAACGAATTGGAAAAAATTTTTTTTTTTTTTTGTCATTGGTGTTTACCTTTTTAACCCACTGGGAAAAAAAACAAATTTTTTTCAAAATTGGTTTCTGGTATCAACTAATTAACTTTAGTCCAATTTGAATAAAAAAAAAAAAAAAATTAAAAAATAAAAATATAAATTTTTTAAAAAAAAAAAAAAAAATTTTTTTTTAAAAAATTAAAAAAAACTTAGGGAGAGTAAAAAAAGTTCCGTTAAAAAAAAACAGGGGGGAAAAAGGGGGCCCCCTTTTTTTAAAAAAAAAATTTTGGGGGGCTTTCAAATTTAATGATGTATTGTTAAAACAAAAACAAAAAACAAACTTTTTTTCTTTATATTCTTAATGTTTTTCATTTTTTGTTTTAGTTAAATTTATTATTTTTTTCCCTTTTTTTTTTTTACTAAAGGAAATATTTATAAAATTTTTAAGACTATTTTTCCATCATTTTTAAATTCTAAACAAACAAAAAAAAACATTCCGAAAAAAAACTTTTTTTGTTTTCTTTATTTTGTATTTCTTTTTTAAACTTTATTTATATATTTTTAATTTAATAATTTTAATTTATTTTTATATTTTATTATTTTATTATTTAAATATAAATTTATTTATTATAACTATATTAATAATTTTTTTTTTATTTATTAAATAATTTATATATAAAAAAATTATTACTAAAATTATATAATAATTAAATTTAATTTTACTTTATATATTTAATATATTTTATTAAAATAAAAATTTCTATTAATTACATATGTTAAGAGCAATATAAAAAAAAATATTTAATAATTAATATTAAATAATTTATACAATTGATAAACTTTGGGCAGGTTCTCCGAAAAACATATAATAAATTTGACCCCCCCACCCCAAATTTTTTAACTGAATGAAAATCGAAGGTTTTTTCTTTATATTCGATTGAATTACAAATTTTTTTTTGTTTTAAGGCTTTTTTACAAACCAGACAATAAAAAAACGGAGCTATTTTTAAGAGTTTCTAAGAAAGAAAAACTAAATTTTGGCCAATTAAAAATTAGGAGAAATTTCAAAAAAAAAGAGGAAAAGAGATCGGTAGGGAAAAGATAATATTTCAAAAAAAATAATGGATAAACATTAATATTTTGAAAATTGGTTAAAAAACGAACAATCATAAATTATTTATCCCAAATTTAATTTTTTTTTTTTTTTTCAAACCTTTACTTGGGGAAAAATTTTTTTGGGGGATTTTTTCTACGGAAAAAAAAATTGTCATTTGGGACCACCCCGGGGGAAATGGTTTTAAAAAAAACCCCCCATACCATTTTTTAACCCCGTTTTTTTTGAAATTAAAAACCCCCCTTTTTTTGTTTTTTTTGGGGTTGGGGGGGGGGAAAAAAAAATCATCTTTATTTCCACTTTACTTATCCAAACCCCCCAAAAAAAAAAAAAAAAAAAAAAAAAAAAAAAAAAAAAAAAAAAAAAAAAAAAAAAAAAAAAAAATAGAGAAAACTTAACCGGAGAAACAATTATTAAAAAACCAATAAAAAAATTTTTTTTCATCTTAACCTCTTTCTTTCTTTAGGCTTATTAGATAAATTTTCCTACTTTTCCTTAAAGAGTTGAGCATGAAAAATTTTCTCTTTTCTTTTTTTAGTAGGGGCGTTTTTGTTTTCTAAAAAAAAGGCGGGGGAAAAAAAAATAATTAGGCAAACAATTTAAAAAAAAAAAAAAACTAAAAAAAATTTAATTTTTTTAAAAAAAAAAAAAAAAATTCTGTTACGTGAAAATTTTTTTATATTGAAAAAAGAAAAGGGACCGAAAAAAAAACTCTTTTTATATAAAAATACAAATAATTTATGATTTAATAATAAATAAAATTTATTTAAATATCAATAATATATGAATAATAATTTATTACATTAATAAAATTATATATATAATATATACAATTTTAACATATATTTTAGATTAATAATTTTACTTTTTTGTTTTAGATAACTTACTAAGTATTATAATTAAAGCTAAATTTTTTATTTATGTATAATATTAAATAATACCGATATTTAAAATATTAATTAATCTATAATTTTAAAAATTAGAATTATATATTTTTATATAATTAATTAAAAATAAATTAATATATTAGTATTATATTAATTATAGAATAATATATTAATTAAAATGTATAAATTTTTATTATATAATTTTATATTATATTTTTTTAAATAATAAAATAAAAATTACAATTTATTAACTAATTAAATTATATTTTTAATTAATAAATTACAATTTGATAATAAAATTAATAATTTATTATATATAATATTATATATTATTTTTTATAAATATATAAATAAATTTAATTATATTAATAGTTATTAAATTTTTATATCTGTATTATTTTTATAATATAATTTATTTAAATTAATTATATTAATTTATATTAAAATTAATTTTTTATATATATTTTCTCCCACTTGTCCTTTAGGAGGTTTTTCTTTAATAATTATATTTTTAAATTTATATTAATTATTAAAAAACATATATATTTTAGATTATAATATAATATTATTAATCTTAATTTTAACTTTTATTATAAAACTTAAATTAATTAATTATAAATAAAATTATATTATTAATAATTGATAGGAATAATATAAATTTTATTTTTCTTGCTCTTTTCCCCCAAAAAGTTGGTTTTAAAAAAAAAAAAATTCTCACCAAATTTTCACTCTTTTTTTTTTTTGAAACAAAAAAAAAAAAAAAAACCTGAATTTTTTTTTTTTTTTTAAAAAAAAAAAAAATTCCCACAGGTTTTTGAAATTTTCTTGAAAAATAGGAAAATAATAGGTACTTCTTGAAGATTCAACCCCTCAGAAAAAAAAATAACGAACAAAAAGGATTGGATTTTTAAAGGTTTTTTTTTTTTCTTTAGGGGAAAAAAAACGAAAGAAAGATTGTTTAACTTCTCTTTCTGAGAGCTTCTTTAACATTAAATACTTTAGAGTTTTTTTCCCCCCCAATTTAGGGGCTTTTTCTTATTAAAAAAAAAACAAAAAAAAGAAGGATATTTAGGTTATTTGGGGGGCCTTTTCTTTTGGCCTTTTTTTCCTCAAAATCTGGTGGCAAATCAAATTTCCTTTTAAGGTTTTTCAAAGTTTTATTTTTTTTTTGATAAAAGGGATTTTTTGTTTAATTTTTTTTTTTTTTTTTTTTCTTAAAAAAACATTAGTTTCACCTATGTGCATTATGTACCCAAACAAAAAAAAAAGAACTTTTTTAAATTTCTAAAAAAACGCCCCTTTGGAAAACTAGAAGGGGGCCTGAAAATTTTTGAAGGGGGGGGAAAAACCTTCTTTTTTTAAACAAACCCCTTTTTGGATTTAAGGAATTTCAAAAAAAATTTTCTGGGGGAAAAAAAAGGGGTTCTTTTGGGGGAGTTTTTTAAAAACCAAACTTTTTTTGGAGGGAGGGGGGGGGCTTGTAAAAAAAAATTTTTTTTTTTTCCTTTAAAAAAAAGAGTTTAACGCGATATCGAATTTTTCGTTTTTTTTTTTTTTCATTTTTTTTATTTTTTTTTTACAAGAGTTTTTTTTTTTTCCCCCTGTGGAATTTTTATTTAAAAAATTTTTCGGGGGTGGGAAAACCCGAACCCCCCCTCTTAAAAACCACTTACATTTTAAACCCTTTTTTTAAAAATTTTAAAATTTAAAATTTCTTTTTAAGGAAGCGGTTTTGTTCTACCTTACTCTTGACTTTTAATTATTCAAGTTAATGTTCCAAAAATGTTTTTTTAACATTTAAACTTTTTTATATTTTTTGTCGCCGAAAATTTCTCATCATTTTCTGAATACACTACTTTTCCAGAAACACAATCTTCTCTCCATCTTTATCTTTTGGTGGGTATTTTTGGGAGGGTGGGGGGGAGGGGCAAGAATTTAAAAATTTAATCCGATTTTCCCAAAAGGGTTTGGCTTTTTTGGGCTTTTTTTCTTTTTTTTTTGCCTTTAAAAAAAAAAAAAACAAATTCAACTAAATTCCGTGAATGTTTTTTTAATCTCTCCTAAAAACAAAACCAAAAAAAAAAAATTAAAAAAAGGAAGAAGGATATATTTCTTTTTAAAAAATATCAAGGGGATTTTTCCCCAACCCCGTGGGGGGAAACTTGTTAGAGTACAGATATTAAACAAACAGCTAATTTATTATAAACTTTTAAAAAAAGAAAGTTTTTTACAGCCCCGGGGGGAATAAGGGGGGGGGGGAAAATCTTTTTTAAAAAAAAAAAAAAAAAAAAAACTTGTTTTAAAAAAAATTTTATTGTTTTTTTTTTTTCCCAAGGGGGGGGGGGGGTTTGCAATATTATTTAATTTTCTTCGTAATGCATCGGCTTTCTTAAAGGGGGGGGGGGGAAAAAAAACATAAATAGAATTTTCAAACCCTGTAGTGCTCTAGTTTTTTTAACCGGGATTTTTTTTTTTTCCCTTTGTTCGAAGAAGATAGAGCTTCTTTTCTGTACTGCGGGTTTTACCGTGTTAGACATCTTTATCAATGCTAAAAAGTTTTAATTTAAATTTGTAAAGTAAAAAAAAAAAACCTTTGTTGTTATTTTTTTCCAAAAAAAAAAAAATATTTTTTCCAAGGTTTTTTAAAAAATTTATTAATTTTTCCAAAAAAAATAAAAAAAAACCAAAAAAAAGAGTGAACCATTAAAAAAAAATTTTAACAAAAGGTTAATTTAGAAAGCTTGATAATTTTTTCGGTTTTTTTCCATTTTAAATAAAAAAAGGGCGGGAAAAAAAAAAAAAACTTTCGAAAAAAAAAAGCTTTTGTTTTAAAAAAAAAGAAAAAAAAAAGAAAGGTGTCGGGGACCGAAAACCCCGATTTTGTTAATAGGGGATTCTAACACAGTGCCTGTAAGCAAATTAAATGTGGTAACTTTAAATTTTATTGGTGATTTTTACAAGATTTTGGGCATTTTTTTTTTTTTCTAATTTGCCCGTTGTTTGTATCTGTCTTAAGGTCTTGCTCGTTTTCTTGAAAAAAAAAAAAAAAAAAAAAAACCCCCCACTAGAGGATTTGATTATTTTCAGTTATAAGTATTGTGATACTTAATTAAATGTTTTATAGGTGTTAATATGATACTTCTTAAATTATTTCATATTTATATATTATTTATCATAATATATAAGTTGCTAATAAAGAATATTACTTAATATTATAAATAATTATTTAAATAAATAAATTAATAAATTAAACTTATGTTTAGTATATTTTATTATTATTTTATTAACATATTATATTATATATTAAAATTATTATTTTATTTAATTTATTTATTATGTTTATCTAATAACAATAACATATAAAAAAATATATATAAAAAATATCACTATAAATATTTAATATTAAATTATAATATATTTAATTTAGTATTAACTGTTAATAAATTTATATTAATGATAATATTACATATTTTATATGTGAATGGTGAAAGGTGTTAATTACTAGATATTAATAAATTTATATTTACCAATTTAACCATAATATTTATAACTATACTATATTAAAATATTTAAATAAGAAATATATAGTATATAAATAAAAATTAAATATTTAATCATAATATTTTTTAAAAAAATATTAAATATATCGCTTTTAAATATTTATAATTTAATTTTATTTTATAAACTAATGAGATTAAAATATAAAATTATTTAATATAATATTATATTTTTAATTTCAGGGGAAAAAATGTCTCCTGATTTAAGCCGGGCTTTGGGTTTTTTTTTTCAAGTTATATGAATTTTTTTATTTTTCTCGTATTTTTTTTTTTTTTTTTAAATTATAATTTTGCTTTTCTATTTTATTTTGACTAAATTTAAACAAAAAAACAAAAATGGAAAATTTTTTTTCAAAAAAAAGGTGTGGGTTAAAAAAACGGGGGGGGGGAAACATTTTTGTTTTAAAAAAAAAAAAAAAAATTTTATATAGGGCCTATTAACGTTTTCACGGGGGGGGAATTTTTTTCCCCCGTTTAAAAAAAAAGGAAAAAAAAAAAAAAAAATTTGTTTTGGAATTTTGAGCCGGACCCGGAGACCGGGAAATTGGAAATTTTAAAGTCTCGAAACGGGTAAAAAAAAAAACCCGGGCCCCAAAAAAGGGGGTGGGGCGGGGCCCCAGGGGGAGTTCGGGGGGGTTTTCTTTCGGGGCCCCCTTTTCCGGGGTTGGTGAACTTGAAAAAAAAAAAAGTTGAACTTTCCTTACTTTTTTTCCCTCCCCCGCGTTTTTTTTTTTTTTTTCGGGGGGGGGGGGGGGGGGGGGAAGGGCGGCTTTTGTCCCAACTCGGGCGGGGGACAAAAAACCCCCGTTTTTTCTTTTTTGCTTTTTATGGTATTTTTGGGGTTTGGTTCCCCCGCCGGGGGTTTTTTTTCCTTCCGCCCCTTTCCCCCCTTACGGAGGGGGCGCAGAGGGTTTTTTTAAAATTTGGGGGGTTTTTTTTTTTTTTTTATTCCCCCCCCCCTCTCTTGTTTTCCCCCCCGGCGGGGGGGGCTCCGGGGAAAATGGCCCTTAAAAAAAAAAATTTTTTTTTTTTTTTTTTTTTTTTTAGGTTAATATTTTTTAATTTTTTTTATTAAGTTTTTTTCTTTTTTTAACATTTATTATTTGTACTTGGAGCCCTTAAATTTTTTTTTTTTTTACGCTTTTTTTGATTTTCCCAATTATTGTAGAAACAAAATGCTTTTTTTTTTTTTCTTTTAATTTTTCCTTGTTTTATACTGAATGATAAGTTTTGACGAAGTGAGAGAGGAAAAAAAAAAAGAAAAAAAAAAAAAAAAAAATTTTTTTCTTGTTTTTTTTTTTTTTTTTGTTTTTTGTTCCTATTTTGCTTCCATTTAAATTAAGTCCAATTAATTTAAACCCGGCCTGGATTCAAAATTATTTTTTTGTTTTTTGGAAAGGTGTGAGTTAGAAAACCTTTCTATTCTCTTTAATTAGAAAAGACTTAATTTTTTTTTCATTTTTTAAAGAAAAAAGCAAATCGTTTAAAAAAAATCAAATAAATTTGTGTGTTTTAAAAAAAAATTATGGTTAAAAAAAAAAAATGACCAGCTGTAGGTAAAGAAAACTTAAAGGGGAAATTTCATTTTTTTTTCAGATTCCATTAATTAATTTAATAACTTTTTCATTGGAATAATTTAAACAAATTTTTCGATTTGAAATTGGTTTCTTATATTCAAATTTTAATTAATAGATATTTTAAAAAAAAAAAAAACGAAAAAAAAAAAAAAAAAATCAAAATTTTTTTAAAAAAACTGGGGGAACCCACGAAAAGCTAAAAAAACAAAAGGGAAAAAATTTAAAAGGGGGGGCCCTTTATAATACATATAATTATTAAATATGAATTTAATAAATACTTTTTTTAATTCTTTTCTTACTATTTAAAATAATTCTATTTTTATACTATATTTTAATTAACTTAAATATATTTTTACTTATGTGATTCTAATTATTATAATTTATCATATAAAATTATTATTATAATTGTACATAAAAAAAATTTTTATTTATATTAATATTAAATTAAATTATAAATTATTATTTAATTTTAATTGAAATAATTTTAATTCATTAATTTAATATATATTATTTATGTATAATAAATATATATTTTATAAAAAATTTAATATTAATTTTATTTAATAAAATACTTAATTATTAATAATATTTTTACTATTTTTATTAAAATTTATTATTATTTTTTATACTATAAAATAATTTTTATTTCTTAATTTGAATATTATATATAATTAATTTAAAATAATTTATATTAATAAAAATTTCTTTATTATTTATATATAAATTATTTATTCAATAAAATATTTTATAATATTATAATATTATTATTAAATTATAAATATATATAAATATTATATTAAAAATATTTATAATTATATAATTAAATAATTAATATTATATATTATATTATTTATTATAATAATTAATTATTATAAATTAAAATTATATTATATTATAAATAATTAATTATATGAATATTATTATATAATATTTTTTTTACTTTATTTATTACGGGTACAATGTTAGTCGGCTAATTTTAGGGCCATATCTCGGGGGGGGGGGGAACCCCACCCATTGGTTTTTTCCCAGTATTTTTTCCGCCGTTTTTTTTTTTTCTTAAAAGCAAGCGAAAGGAGGGGTTTTTAATTTTCTTTTTCCGGCGGGGGGGGGGAAAAAAATTGTACAAAAAATTTTCACGGGTTTTGGGGTAACATTGGAAATATTCAATTTCAGGGCAAAAATTTAATTTAATGAGGGACCGGAGCGGGGGGGGGAGGGGGAGGGGGGAAGGTTTTTTGGGATTTTTTTAATTTATTTTTAGGAAAAAAGCGAGGTTAAAAACTTTTTTGGGATTTGGCCTCCCCCGGGCTATTGGGGACTTTTTTTTGAAACCCCAAAAAGGAGAAAAAGGGAAAAAACCCCCGGAAAAGATTTGGAGTGGTTTGTGGGTGCGGGGGAAAAATTTTTAGTGTGTGGAGTTGGGGAAGGAGGGAAAAAATTAAAGGACGGGGGGAGGGGAAAAAAAAAAAAAGGAATGGTTTTTTTTTTTTTTGGGCGGGGAAAAATTTTTTGATTTGAAGTTGGGGAAAAATGTTGGGCCAAAAATTTAGGAGCTATTGGTGGCGTAATTTTTCTTTTGTTTGGTTTGTTTTGGGGCAGAAAACTTAGGGAAAAAAAAATCCTTTTAAATGGTTTAAAAAATTTTTAAAAAGTTTTTTTGGGAAAAAAGGGTTTTTCAAGGTATTTGGGTGGGGGGCGGGTTTGGTAACAACAATTTTATTTTTTGGGAATTCCACTTTTGCAAGGTTTGGGGAGTTGTTTTGAGGGGGGAGGGGAGTGCGACTTTTTTTTTCTTTGGGGGGGGGGATCTAATTTTAAAAAATATTGGTCTTTTTTCTACTGTGAGGGTGTTTAGGGGAGTTAGGAGCTTTTTTCCAAGAATTGGTTTTTGGCCGTTGGGGGGGGGGCCGAATTTCCTAAAACAAGGGGTTGGCGGAATTTCAGGGGTGGGATTTCAAAATGGAAAAAAAAAAAGGCGTAAAATGGGTTAAAAAAAAAACCCAAAGGTTAAAATTTGGGGGGAACGGCGGGAAAGAAAAAAAAAAATGGGAAAGGCGGAAATTTGGTAGGGAGGCGGTGTTTTTCTGTAAAGGAAAAAAAAGGGAGGGGGGGGTAATAAGTGTAAAAAAGGTTTTCAATTACTATTTAGATATTTGCGGATGAACGGTAAGACTTTTTTCAAATTAAAAAAGGTAATGAAAGGTAAGGTTGGGTCGGTTGGGTAAGGAGGTGGGGGAAAAATCGTATTTTTTTTCCGACAAGTTTTTGAAAAAAGTTTATTGGAATTTTAGGAAATTTTTTTTTTTGTTTTTTTTTTTTTGCGCTGAACGTGAAGGAGAAAAGGGGAAAAAAAAATATTTTTTTTTTGATTTTTTTTTTTTTGGGGGATTTTTGGGATTTTGGTGATTTTGGGGATATTTGGAAGTGGAGAAATTTATCCGTGGGGGAAATAATCATTGATTGTTGTTTTTATGTTTTAAAGATTTTAAAGTTTATATAGAAAAAAAGGGCCTAGAATGGGGGGGAAAGAATAAAAAAAAAAGAGGGGGTAAGGAAAAAGGGGAAGTTTAGAAAAGGAATTAAAGGAGTGACAAGGGGGGGGGGGGGGGAAAGGTTTTTAAAAGGTTGGAACCCCCCCCAAAAGGTTAAAAATTTTTTTAAAGGGGGGGAAAAGGTTATTTAAGGGGGAAGGGCCGGCTTTTTGCCAAAAAAAATTGTCCAGTTTTTTGGGATTCTGTTTGGGGGAAAAAAAAAAAAAAAAAAACCCCCCAAAAGTGAAAACATTAAAAAACAAACCCCCCAAAAAATTTTTTCTGGGGGGGGCACAAAAAATTTTGGGAAAAAAGGGGCGAAAAAAAGGGGGGGCCTTTTAGTTTTTTTCCCCAGTTTCACTACCCACCATGGTAAAGGTGTGGTTGAGAGGTGAACGTGGCTTTTTTTAAAAAGGTAAGGGGAGACTTCATAAGGATCAACTTACTTCCCCTTTTTTTTTTTCAAAACAAGGCGGAAATGGCTTTTGTGAAAATGAAAAAAAAGGAAAAAGTAAAATTTTTTTTAGTGGTTAAAAAAGTTTAAAAAAAAAAAAAAAAAGGGGGGGGGCGTTGGATTTTTTGGAAATTTTTTTCTAAAAGGGGGGGGGAAGGCAAAACATAATTTGGGATTTTTTTTTTTTGAGGTCTTTCCCCCAAAAAAAACAAAAACACGATTGGAATTAATTAATTTTTTAAAGGGGAAGGGGGAAAAAAAAAAAAGGGGGGGGAAAAGGGAGAAAAAAGTTTAAATTTAAAGTTTAGGAAAGGGAGGAACTGGGCGAATACATGAAAGGTAAATGAAAAAAAAAAAACAGGTTTGGTTTCTTTGTTTGTATTTTTTTGGGGGAAAACGTAGACAGGGGGAAATTATTTTTGGGAAGGGGGGGGGCTTTCCCTCCGGAAAAAAAAAAGCGCGGCGGGGAAAGTTTAAGGAAAATTGGGGAGGCGGCGAGTTTAAAGCGGGGAAAAAATTGTTTTCGTTTTTGTTGGGCAATAGAAAAAAATAAATTTTTAAAAAATAGCACATTTTATAAAAGAAGCGATGATTTTTGAAATTGGATTTAAGAAAAGTTGTTTGGAGGGAAAAAAGGGGGGGGGGGGGGAACCTTGCGGGAGGGGGTTCAAAACTGTTGTTGGGGGGGCCCCCCCAAAACCAACACTGGCAAATATAAAATTGGGGGAAAAAAAGAGGTTTGAAATTAAGGGGTAACCTTTTTGTTGCTTTTTTTGGGGTTTCGGGGATTCATGCAGGGAAGGAAAATAGGTTTTTTTATTTTTTTGGGCGGGTGTTTTAATGCTAGGTATTTTGGTTGGAAGGGGGGAAAAGGGGGGCTTGCGGGAAAAAAAAATTTTTTCGTTTAAAAAAATTTTCTTTGCAAGAACCCCCAATAGAATAGGGATTTTACCGTGTTGAAAAATTTTTGGGATTTTTTTTTTTCAAGAAAAACATTTTGGAAAGGGGGGGGCGGGGAGATGGTTTGATTTTTTTGAATGGGATTTTTGGGGGGGGAAGGGTTTTTTTTTTATTGCTGTAACAATATGTGAAGATGTTTTTCTACATAGCTTTTTAATTTTTGTTTTCCGGGGGAGAGGGGGGAATTGGAGCGGGAAGGGGGGGAAAAAAAAAGGGGGGCCGGTTAAAAAAAAAAACCAGGTTTTACAAGGTACCATATTTAAAAACTTTAAAAGGAGGGGTAAAAGGGGGGGGGGAAAACAGCTTGGTTTAGAAAACCTTTGGGGAGGGAGAATTAAAGGGTGTTAAAAAATAAAAAATGAAGTTTGAAAACAGAACACATGAAGAAATTTGATTTGCTAGGTAATTTATGAGAAGGTTTGAAAAAAAAAAAGCGAAGGGTGGGCAACCCCCGGTCCGAGTTGGGGTGGGGGAAACTTTTTTTTATAAAAGGGGGGAAAAAAAAGAGACAAAGAAAAAAACAGGTAAAAAAGCAATTTTTTAAAGGGGGGGGGGGGGGGGGAAACAAAAAAAGCGGGATTAATTTAGTTGTGTTGGTGTCCATCTTTTTATCCCAAATTTTGGGGGGGCAAAATCGGAAACAAAAAAAAAAAAAAAAAATTTTGAATGAGCATTTTTGGTTTGAGAAAAAAAAAAAAATTGCCACGTTTTAGTGTTTTTTTGGGGGGATTTTTGGAAAAAACCAGGGGGGGCATTTATTTTGGGGGGAACAGGGGATTTTAAAAATGTAGGGAAAGCCTTCCTGTTGGGGGCAATAAAGGGGTTTTGAAGTTGTTTTTTGAATTGACCCAGCGGTTGGAATTATTTTTTTGGTTTAAAACCCCAGGGTGTTGGGCCTTTGGAAAAAAAAAAGGCAGGGGTTTTCGTGATTGTTTTAATTTTCGAAAGGGGGGGCTAGAGAGAAAACATTGGAGACAGATTTTTTTATGAGGGTTAATTGGGGGGGGAAAATCGTAAAAAAATTAAACCCATCTTAAAAAAGTTTTTTCTTTTTTCCATTTTTTTATTTTGTCCTATGGGACTTTATAAAAAAAAAAAAAAAAACATTTTCCAGGTATATTTATTATCTATATAAAACCTTCTTGAATGGTTTAGGATACTTTTTTTTAAAACCTGTTTTGCTGTGTTTTAGGTTTCGATTTTGAAATTTAAAAAATTTTATAACTTTTGTTAATTTTGTTTTGGGGAGCTTTATTTTTAATTGGTTACTAAAAAAATTTTTTGATTGATTTAAAACAAATTGCAAAAACCGAAAAAAGAAATTTAAATTTTTTAAAAAAAAAAGGAAAAATTCTAAAAAAAAAGGGGAAAAACAAGTCTAAACACAAAAGTTTTATTTAAAAACTATTCGTATTTATTGGGGGGGAGGGGGAAAGGGAAAAAATTTACCTTTTTTTGGGCGCCATATCTGGGGGAGGGGATTGGGTGTTCTTTTTGTGTTTTTAAAATTTTTTTTTTTTTCTGGGGCTGGGGGAAAGAGGGAAAAAAAAAAACCCCAAAAAAGGGTTTTTTTTTGAGGGGGGGGGGAAAAGGTTTTTTTAAAATTGGTTTTTGGGAGAAAAAAAAAAAACCCAAAGGGTAAAAAAAAAGTGGGGGGGAAATTTGTTTATTTAAAAATAAATTGGAGCTTTTAAAAAACAAAAAGGTTTTTTAATAAACGTTAAAAAAGGGGTAGTAAAGACAAGTGTAAGTATTGAGGTTTTTTAAACTTTTCTTAGATTTGGGGAAAGTGCCTTTTTTTTTGGGGGGCCAAACTAAGGAATAAGTTAATGTTAAGGGAAATCTCCCGGGATTCCTTTTTAAAAAAAGGGGTTGGTTCTGGGAGTGGTCCTTTTTTTAACCCTTTGGGGAATTTTTTTTAAATTTATTTATTAAAAATTGTTTAAATATTAAGGGGAACATATTTTACGTTTTACTAAAAATTTTTTTAAAAAACCCTAGTAGCCAAAAAAAAAAAGGAAATTCATATTTATTTTTAATTGGTTTTTAAAAAAAATCCCCTTTTTTTTAAAACTTCTTTTCTTTTTCTTTTCAAATTTTCTTTACCCCCCCCCCCCCACCCGGGGGGGAATAAAAAATTTTTTTTTCTTTCTTGGGAGATTTTAAATTTTAAGGTTTTAACTTAAGCGCTTTTTTTTTTTTTTTTTGTTTTTGCTGGGGCCCCCCCCCCCCGGGGCGGTTTATTTTTCCTTTAATTTTTTTTCCAAATTTTTTGGTTATGGTTGGGGGTGGTTTAAGGGGCGGGCCAAATTTTCTTTGAAAATGGGAATCCCAAAAAAAAAGTTATTTTGTTATGCTGGGGGGGGGGGGGGGACGAGGTTTTTTACTTTTTTGGGAAAAAGCCGTTGTGAAAAAAATAAAATTTTGAAATTTTAAGATAAAGTTTGATTTTTGTTTTTACATTATTAACATAAACCGGGAAAGTTTGGGAAGGGGGGGGCCCAGGGGAATTTTTGGTGGTTTTTTTTAACATGGGGGGGTTTTTTTTTTCCTTTGGTAAAAAATTTTTTTTAAAATTTGTTATTCATATTATTTTTGGGGATTATTGAAAAAAAAAGGGAAAAAATTTAAAAGGGGGGTGGGGAATTTTGAAAAAACGCAATTTTTCTTAGGGGGGAAAAGGTTTGTGGTTTTCGGCCGTGGGGGGAAGGGGGGGGAGAAAGGGGGGCGGAAAATATGTTTAAAGGACCTGTTTACACTTTTTAAGACCTTTGCATCTCTGGCCGAAGGAAACATTTTATTTTTGGGATATATGGGTTTGGAGGATTTTTGATTAATTTTGGGGGAAAAAAAAAAAAAAAGGGCTGTGGCAGTTGTTTAAAGTTTCTGTTGCCTATCTATGATCATCGTAATAAAAATCTTGTTATGTTTTTTAATGGTTAAACTAAATTTGTTTTCCGGAAAAAAAAAAAAAACCTTTTTGCTTGAAAGGGAACCGGAAGGGGAAAAAAAAAAAAGTTATGGGATTCTTCTTCGGTTAACAATTAAAAAAAATTTGCCCTTTTTTTTATGGGGGGATACCAATAATTATTTCTGGATTCTAATAAATACATGGTGAAAGTAGGGGCAAACTTTAAGGAAAATACGCCCGAAGTGCATTTTAAAAAACAGAGGTATATGTTGATTAGTACATGGTTGGGGCAATTTTTTTATTTTTTTCAGAAATGGTGATCTGGGGTTTTAAGGTGGGGGGGGCTTTGGGGCCCCAGGGGGGGGGGGGGATGAAAAACAAATGGAGAAATTTGGTGAGAAAAATTTTTTTTTTAAAACCCCCATTCTTTTCATCCTGAAATTTTTTATCGCAACGTTTCCACCGCTTTTTTTTTCCTTTCGTTTGACAGGGGGACTTTGTTTTGTATTGTTTTGGAATTTTTTTTTTTTTTTTTTCAAGGGATGTTTTTTTTGAATTTTTTTTTTTCAATTCTCCCCGATTTTTTTGGGGGGTTTATTAAAGGGGGGGGGGGGATTAAAAAAAAGGGGGTGGGGCAGATAATTCAGGCATTCCTTTAATGGCTTTCTTTTGTTTTTTTTAGCTTAAATGTGTCGGATTATTGTTTTTTACCTTTTTTGTTATTTTGGTTTTTTTCTTTCAGATGGTAAGAACGCCTAAGGTATAGGTGTTTTTCACCCCCCCAAAATTTGTCCTGGGGGGGGAATAAGGGGGAGGGGGAATTTTTAAAAATGTTAAAAAAAATAATTCATGAGATAATTATATGTTTCATTATAGAACTTTTTTATTAATTTATAATAACTTATATATATAATATTTATAATATAATTTAATATTTTCATACTTAACTTATATATATTTATTAATTTAATATTTTTTTTTAAACTGTTAATTATTTAATAATTTCTAATATATAATAAAATTTGAATAACCAACTATTTGAATAGTTATATATACTAAATATAAAATTTTAAAAAAATAATACTGCTTATATTTAAAGTATAAAAATATTCATTATAATATTTATTATATTATTTTTTTTTTTTTACTGTAGTTTATTTGTTTAAGAAGATTCACACTTTAATATTATATTTTTTTTTTTTTTTTTTTTTTTTTTTTTGAAAAAAAAGGGTTCAGGTTTTGTAACAGGGGGACCCAAACCCAAACGGGCTTTCCAAACCAAAGGCCGGGGCCCCACCCCACTGGGTTTTTTTGAAGAAAAAAAAAAAAAAAACATTGTTTCTCAAAAACCCCCACCCAATTATTCTGGGGGGGGGCGGGGGGTTTTTTTCCTGGGGAATTCTTTAACCCCATTATTTCAAAAAAACCGGGTCAAAGGCGGAAAAAAGGGATTTTTAAAAAAAAAAATAGAGGAAAAAAAAATGGGGGGGGGATTATTTTTTTTAGGGTTCCAAATTAAAAAAAAATTAAAAACCCAAAAAAAAACTTTTAAAAAAAAAAAACCCCCCAAAAAAAAAAAAGGGGCTTTATTTTTTTTTCCTTGGGCATTATAAAAATTTTTCCCTCTACATATTAATCCATATCCCAAAAAAAAAATTCCCAAAACTAAAAATTTTAATTAATGGAAGGGGGGGGGGGCCTTATTTTGCCAACACTTCTCCCTGGTAAAAGAAAACAAAAAAAAGGAAAAAAATAAGGGGGGGGGGCCCATTTTTAAAATAGTTTAAAAAAAAGTGGGAAGATTCGGATTAAAATAAAAAGATTTATTGGGGATTGGGGATTTAGATTCTTTTTTTTGGGGGGGAAAAAAAGGGGGTTTTGGTTTATGGGGGGGGAATCGTTAAAGTAGAAAAAAAAATTGGGCACCGGCGGGGGGGCGAAAAAAATAGAGGTTCCCCAAGCTTGCGGAAAAACCCAAATCAAAATTTTGAAAAAAGAATTTTTTATTGTCATGAAAAATTGGCTATTTTTTTTGGCGGGGGGGGGCCCATTTTTTTTGACTTTTCCGGACAAAAAAAAAAATTTTTGCCAAAAAATTGGGCGGGGAAGGTGGGGGTTCCCGTTAAAACAAAATAAAAAGGGGGGTGACTTGTGAAAGTTCGAATTATTTTTATGTTGCTACCTCCCTTTACATTTAATTAACGGGGGGAAGGGGGGCCGTGCAAAAAGTTAATCCCCACCCAAAAACCTTTCGTGTGGTTTTTTTTTAAAGGCGGTTTTTTTTTTCGTCGGGGGTTTTGGAGAGGGGGATGGGGGAACCCCCACCTTTTTTTCCCCGATGAAAATTTTTTTCGGGGGCCTTTTTATAATTTTCTTTATTTTTAAAGGGGTTTTTCCCCCGCTTTCATTGTTTTTTCCTTTTGGGAATCCAACAATTTTTTCGGTTTTTTTTCCCCAAAGGGGCCCCGCTTTTTTTCTTGCCCCAAATTTTTTAAGGGATTCGGGAAAAAAAAACCCTGTTTCGGGAAGGGAGGAGCGAGGATTATAGTTTAAAAAAAGATCGGGGTGTTTGGAAATTGGGGGGGAAAGGTTTAGGGGGCCTTGGGTCCCGAATGGGGGGGCATTTCCGGAGGGGGTTTTTTTTCCTGGGCGGAAACAAACTTCCGGGGGGAAAAAAATTTTTTGGACAAAGGTAAAGGAACTCGTAATTTTTTTTTGGGGCCTTCTGTTTTTTTCTTTTTTTTTTCGAAAAAAAAGGGCGGATTCTTTTTTTCAAAATTTGGAGGGCCCCCAAGTTTACCCCTTTTCACATGAAAGGGGGGGGAAAAGGGGGGTTTTTTCCAAAAACCATTTTAAAAAAAAAAATTAAATTTTTTGTTTTTCTTTTTTGCTGCAAACAATGGGGAAAAAAAAAAAAAGCCAAGCCCGTTGTGTAAATTTGGAGGTTATATTCGTTTTCAGCGTACCGAAATACATAAGAAATAGTTCATGATTTCCTTTTAACAAAATTTCTGTCGTCCAGTGTTAATGGAACACAAAATCTGAAACACAATTTCTTTACCTATTTTCCCAACATTCTTTCATTTCCACACTTTTTACAGCCGTGCATCAACCAGGTTATTTGGCAAATGAATTTACTTTTCAGCCAGCTCTGGTGAAACAATATAGGCCCTTGGCGTATATATATATTGAAAAAACTTAAAACCCAACTTGGCAGGACGAGAAAAATAAATAATTAAAACTAAATTTACTTTGGTACCAGTAATCATTAATTGCGAGTATAAATGCGCATTATCTTTATTTGAATAACTTTACTTTAATCACTGTAAAATTTCGATAATGTAACCGGGAATTAAAAGAATTAAAAAAATAAATATCGCATCAGATAGAAGTCTTTTTTAGAACTGAGTTCAACTGACAAAATAAAGGGTAAGCTCGTATGGTTTTAATTCCACAACTTCGATTACTGCATTGTGTGTACGACAACTTAAAATTTTTAATTACCAAAAAACGATTCTTAAAACAAAGTATTTTTTGGTTGATTTGATCGCGTAAAAAATGCGGACGTACGATTATATCGACCAAGAATATATATATATATATATATATATATATATATATATAGTATATATATATATATATATATATATATATATATATATATATATATGGTAAAACTTAAGTTTCTGTCTGATTTCGACATATCGATAATATCGATATCGATATTCATCAATACTCATTCATTCATATTGATAGCTCCATCGATATCGATATTCATCGATATCGATATATATATTATGGTTATTATTATATATATATATATATATATATATTATTGGTTGGTTGTTATATATATATATATATATATATATATTATGTTATATATATATATACATATATATATTATACATATATATATAAAGTTTGCGTACTCTTTACGCTTCAGAAGTCATATATATATATATTATATATAAGTTAGTTATAATTAGTTATTGCTATATATTACAATATACATATATTGGTTATTGGCTATTGGTTATATATATATATATATATATAGTAAATCAAATGTCCCAAAATGGTTTTGAGATTTTAGAGTACGAATAGATTGTTACGAATAAATGTCCCTCATTATTATTTTTTTTGGGTATATCACTAACGAATACCCACGGGTAGTCCGCCCTGATGTCAGGAGTCGGGGTCTTCGGTTTAGGTGGATCTACGGACTTCTCTCCGGATGGTTCCGGAACCCTGCCTTTGGTCGTCGTGCGGGGTTCCTCCGGACCATCCCCTCCGGGGTAAGAACGGCCAGTCCCTCCGTCCCCCCATCGGCCTGAGCCCCCAAAAGCGCAACATCTACTTAGGGGCTCGTTAACTCAATTGTTCCGTAAAGTAGCCCTAAACTTTACTGATCAACTGTGCCGTAAAACTAGCCCTAAAACTAGCCATATATATATATATATATATATATATATATATATATATATATATATATCTCAACAAATGTGATATTTTTATCTATATATATATATATATATATATATATATATATATATATATATATATATATATATTTATATATTATCTTAAAAATTTTTATATTTTTTTTTGGAAATATTGAAAAAAAATTCAAATAGTTCATCTGTTGTAAACTTTTTTAGAAACTGCAATTTTCTTAAAAAGGCGATTAAATGATCTTTTTTCCTGCCTCTCTTAGGAATTAGTGACTTGACCTAAATTTTCTCAACATTTTAGCTTAAAATATATAAGTAACGTACCTAACGAAAAGCTTAAATAAGTTAGTAAAACATGTTACCGGCACAACCCTATGTTGAAACTGAAAAATAATATTTTCCCATAGCATAGCCCATTTCATACGACCCTGTTGCCATTCTTATTATAATATTCGTATGTTGCCAGATTTTCCTTCCCTATACCAATAAAATCAACATATATATATATATATATATATATATATATATATATATATATATATATATATATATCGATATATCGATAGATATTGATATATATCAATATATCGATGGTCAGAGGCTATCGGGTATCGATATGATACCGATATATCGAAATCGAAGGTCAGACAGAAACTTTATGTATATTAATAGGAGCATATGATATGGCAGGCGAGGTAGAGAAGAAGATATATATATGAAAGAGTTATATATATATATATAGAATATGGCATGTAACTAAAAATTATAACAGCTACAGGAAAATAAATAACATTTTATTAATCAGACATTTTTATCCATCGAAATTAAAAAAAAAAAAAATAACGCTTTTGAAAATTTGCAAGTTAAAAATGTTGGTATGATATTACCGCTTGAGAATACGAAGAAGCCGAGTAGTCTCGAGTGAGCACGCAAAGGTGCCAAATGTTGAATTTTTTTTCTTTTAATTAAAGGATATCCCACGGTAAACAAGAATGATGGATAGAGTCGGGGTTTCTCCTACCGGGGACGTCAAGGGGACTTCATCCCCCCTCTGTCCCTCTGTCGGCTCGAACCCCCTAAAAAGGATATAAAAAGAAAAATTAACATCTTCTCCAAAGCGTAAATTAATACTGGCTTGGCAACCTTGCTCTCGTGAACTAATGTAGGATTCAAGGTCAATCACACTGTATGCTTGGCCACATCTAAGATTATACTAGTATTTGAGATTTAAAGTTATTAATAAATATTAGAATAAAATAATTTTTTTTTAAGTTTCATCGATGAAATTGCTTGCTAAAATCAAAAATGTTATTTTGTTTCCTGTAGCTGTTATAATTTTTTAGTTACATGCATGATGCTTTCGGGAGGCTGGCATATATATATATATATATATATATATATATATATATTATAAAGATATACATATATATATATATATATATATATATATAGAATATATATATATATATATATATATATATATATATATATATATATACTTCTGCCCCTGGCCCACCTCAATTGGAGGGCCACACTGCTTCCAGGGAGCCGGCCACCGCTCTTGGGCGGTTCCACAGGTCGAGAAGGGACACAGAGAAGTCGGCACGGGGGGCGTCGAGGGCGGAGCACCCCAGAAGGAGGTGCTCTATTGTGTCCTGGTAAATGTGACATCTGGTGCAGGTGGGGGAGGTAACGTTGTCTAGTTTGAATCTATATTTTTATATTGTAAGAGTTTTGGGTGGTGACATGAACTGCTCCGGGCGAGGTCAATTTTTCCTCTTCTGGACAGTGTTTCTTCTACGTCAATTTTGGGGAGGGGGAGTTTATTAAGTTGTTATTGGGGCGGTTTTGTAGGTACGTGTTTGTTAGGTGTGTATGGATATGTGTAAGCCATGACCTATTGGGAGGGAGAGGGGGAATAATGTTGTAGATTTCATTATAGAATTTAGCTGGTGAGGAGGGTTGGGATTTTTGTCTGTGTCGGGAGGGGTTGGAGAATATTTGGTGAAATGGGTGGGTTGGATTTAGAGTTTTCTGGTAGAATTGAGTCCCCACCATCTTCAGGTGGGTGGAGATAGGAAGTATGTAGGTCTCGTCATGTAAATGTTGAATGGGGGGTAGTTTTAGTGCATCCATAGACAATTCTGAGGGCGTGTGATTTGTAATTTTTTTGAGTTAGATTTTGACAGTGCAGGGAACCATGCGGGGGAAGCATAGTTTATGTTTGTTCTGAGGAGCTGTTTATAAGTGGTGGTGAGGGTGTGTGTTTCTTTCATTTTAAAAAATAAGTTGGGAGAGGGTTCGAGGGAATTTAGTTTCCCGTTGGGTTGATGCAGGGTGATTTGGTCGATGTGGGGGGAGAACGTCATGTGTGTGTCATAGGTAAGTCCTAAAATTTTGGGGTTTTTGTTTAGGGAGAGGGGATTTTTTAAATATATATATATATATATATATATATATATATATATATATATATATATATATATATATAGTATATATGTTAAGTATATATATATATATATATATATATATATATTATAAAGCCTTTGCATTTTATTTCTAAGCTTCTAAAGATTAATTACACTGGTCAACATATTTGTAATTTGAAAAATTTTCCTACCTCAAAATAGAAAAACTTTACTAATTTTTGGTCGAGTAAACAAATTTTGATAAATAATTTTCTGTATTAGCACTGGTCTTGAAGATATTTTTTACATATTAAATAATAAACATAGAACTTACATGTTAATTCTATCAAAAAGATATCAATTGAAGCTCTTAAAATGAAATAAGTACACAACTACCAAAAATTTTAAATAAATTTTATGTGACATTAATATTATATTTTGCCTATGTGTAATGTTTAACTCTCCTTTTCATGTCATTATAATCAGTAACCTCACATTTAATGTTTATCTCTTGAATGACATCTCTTTGCTACTCGCTTGTGAATGGTTTCTGGGGCGTCTCTTGTCACTGTCCAGCAGTAGTTCGCAAGCATGGAGGCGTTCCATTTACCTTGATACCTTCTTTCCATTCTAGATATATCTTGATGAAATCGCTTACCATGTTCGTCGCTCACGGCGCCACAATTGTCAAGGAAGAAGTCCAGGTAAGAATGTAGGAAATGGATCTTGAGTGACTTGTTGCACCCTAATTGACGATACGTTTCTAGAAGTGTATCCACAATATCAACGTAGTAATCAACCCTACGATTTCCTAGGAAGCCATGAACAACATCTTTAAATGCTTTCCATGCTGCTTTCTCATGGCCAGCATGAACTAGCTCAAAGTTAACATCCTTAAGAAGTTGACGAATTTGCGGCCCAACGAAGATGCCTTCTTTAACTTTAGCATCACTGAGTTTTGGAAATTGTTTCTGAGGTACTGAAAACCTTCTCCATCCTGGTCCATTCCCTTCACAAAGTTTTTCAGATACTAAATTAATATATTGGAATAAACTTACGTTTAAAGAATTGAACGAATATGCTACTAATAATGACTGGTTTGTGTGACAATTATAATTTTATGAAAAATGAGGTTACCTATTGCAATAAATATACCCGCAAAGACAAGAAACACTTAGATTTATTAAATATCTGGTGTAAAGATATATGTAAAACTCTACAAATAGCAAGTGAAAATTTTTCTGTAGATTGTAAAAAAGTTAAAAAATGTATACCGGGATGGAATAAAAATCTAAATAAACTACATAAGGAAGCGAATTTAAGATTCAAAGAATGGAAAACTAATGGGAAGAAATGAGATGGTGAAGAATTTAATATGTGTATAACACGAGCTAATTTTAAGTTTGCACTAAAACAATTTAAAACTAATGAAAATGTAATCAGAAATGAAAAATTTATTTATAGTTTTAATTATAAAAACCAAGACAAAGTTCTGGAATCAAATTAATAGAGAAAACAAATCTAAAAAAGTTGTATCAAAAATAGATGGAGAAACAGATGAAAAAGAAATAGCGGAAAAATTCTCAAGTAAATTTAAGAAAGTTCTTGATGATGACTTTTTCAGATCGAATATTGATAGCTTGCATAAGAATGTTTCTTGGACAGAAGCTTATGAAATGTTAAATGCTTCAAAAATTAGAGAATTAATTAATAAAATGAAATCTACACTAGGTCCTGATGGAATACATCTTTATCATTTAAAATTTGGAACAATAAAATTAGATAATATTTTAGCCAAGTTTATGAATGCATGTATTATGCATATTATGCATAATTTTATCCCTGTAGATTTGCTTAGAGGGGTTATAACTCAGATCATAAAAGATAATTATGGAGATTGGACTGATTTAGACAACTATAGACCTATCATGATGTCGCCAGTTTTCTTAAAGTTGCTTGAGTTTGGAATTTTGGATTTTGTAAAAAATTATATATCCTTAGACGATAGACAACATGGATTTAGATCAAAATATTCAACAGAAACGGCCTTATTCGCTTTAAAAGAAACAATAGCAAATTACATTAACAATGGGTCTTCGGTTTATGCTGCTTTTTTGGATTTAACAAAAGCATTTGATAAAGTAAATCATGGTATCTTATTTAAAAAATTAGAATCTATGCACATTCCGGACATTGTGTATAATGTTTTGGTTAGTATTTATTGTAACCAATTTGCATGTGGTAAATTTAAGTGGCTTGTAAGAAATGGTGTTAAACAAGGTGGAATTTTGTCATCATTGTTGTTTAATATTTACATTAATGATCTTATAAAAGATAGAGTGAAAAGCAGAATAGGTACCAAAGCAGGAATCTTTATGTCGAATATAATAATGTATGCAGATGATTTAGTTTTGCTAGCTCCATCGGTAGATGGCCTTCAAAAACTATTAAATATTGCAGAAAAATCTATTTCTGATCTATGTCTAAGTATTAATTATAATAAAAGTGGTTATCAATTTTTTCAAAAAAAAGTAAGAAAAAAAGATTTACCTAAATTAAAAATATCTTATGTTTTTTTAAAAAACTTGAATGAGATTAAATATCTCGGTTTTATTTTAAATGAAAATTTAGAGGAAGGGGCAGACATAAAAAGAGCTAGGGACAAATTCTTGGGAACGTTTAACGTTTTATTAAGAAGATTTAGTTCAAATGTAAATATATTGTTATATTTATTAGGATCAAATTTTTTTACTAATATGTCAAATAGTAGTCAAATATTCAAACAATTTGAAGTATGCTTTCATAATGCTTTAAAAAATATGTAAAGTTTGTAATAGAATTAGAAATCATCTAATATGTAATTGCTTAGATATGTTAATGTTTAATCATTTCTTAAACTACCTTAAATTATGCACGGTTTTTAGGTTGCTTAAAAATTCATGTTATTATATTAGAAAAAATACTTTATTTTTGAGGAGAATTTGAGGGGAACAGAAAGTGATGGAGGTCTTCGTGTAGGTTGATTTCTGTTGTTGAGTATACTGAGTGAGTGTAATCATTTATATATGTAATCATTTGTGTATGTGGGTGGGTATTGAGAAATGTAGGGTGATGTGCATTAAAATCTGCCAATATCAAGTTGTTATACTGTGCAAGAGGAGAAAGGTTTGGGCATAGTTATGTGGACAATGTTTCACATATGTATGGGGGGGGGTGGATATCAAAAATTGATTATTAGGGTTGAGGCGTTTTCTATATACCCATGTTTGAAAATTGAAGAAGAGGTATATATATATATATATATTTATATATGTTATTATAGTATATATATATATATATATATATATATATATATATATATATATATATTAGTATATATATATATATATATATATATATATATATATATATATATATATATATATATA
>JABUQX010106524.1:0-27660 GCA_015478945.1 Trachelipus rathkii | reverse complement strand
CCAAATTAGGCGGAACGGTCGCCCGGCAATCGAGTTGGCAATTCACTTCGCAAAGCGGCCTCATTTTTTTTCGAACAATTTATTTTTTGAAAACGTTATTTCACAGGGAATGGACTCGAGATCGATCGATTAATCGATCGTTGTTCAATCGTCTAGAACAATTATCGTTAATCGGGCGGGAACAAAGAAGACTTAATACGGACAACGCGTGTTCTTTTTATCTCGCAATTCAGCTTTCATTAATTTTTAATTTTAATTAATGATTAAAAATATTTTTATTTATTGGTTAAAAAAAGAGAAATGATAAAAGTACATATATTTTTAAAAACTATTTTTATTAATTCGTTATTCATTTAAGGTTTAATAAAAAAATGTTTAACAGTTTATTTTCTAAAATTTATATAAAAATTTCGAGAGATAAACCTTGTTCTGTTATTATTTCTATCGCCGAAACCATAAAAAATTATATTTTGCAGAAAAGAAATATACGATCGTAGGTTGACGAGATATGTTCGTCGGTTGGGAGGCCCAGCACTACTCTGTGGCCTTGTGCGCACCCCACCAGAAGAGAAATTTTGTTTTTTTTCGGGGGAGAAACCGAAAACCTCAATAACTCAGGAATAATTTGAGATATCTAAAACTAAAATCAGTTGTAGGGTCCTTAGGTATTCCTCATTAGTTTGCTAGGGTACAAGGGATTCCTGGGACAAGTTTCAAAATTTCCGGAAAAAAACTCTAAGTGTTTCCCCCTTTGCGTAAGGTGATGGAACTAAAAACCGTTCCCTTTAATATGGGTTCGTGCCGAATATTTAAATTGATTGTTCTCTTTAGAAATTTTTTCCACCAGAAATAAAAAAAAAAAAATTTAAGCCGTAAACTAGCATGCCTCCTTAGAGTAGGTCATAACTAATTGATATATTGAAATTGCATTTACCTATGAAAATTATTTTTTTTTTCTACGTATTTTTTAAATTCACGAGGTAACGTTCCCTTTAGTGCGATTTTATTATGTGTTTTGGCACAAATTTGATCTTCTTCTTCCCTTTATTAACATGGAATTTCTCGGTGAAAGATGCCATATTGACCGGCTTATATTTTCAAACCTGTATGACCTAGCAAGTTAAAATTGTAGTTTATTGTAGTCCTTACTATGTTGTACTATTTGTATCTCTTTGGTTATTCTTAGTATGATAAAATGTGATTTCTTTAGCACTAAATTGGCCATTTCCAACCTTTATCCATAGGTTTACAATCTCTAAATTTTTAACATTTATAAAAAGTTACAAATTACCATTTTTAAAGGGTAATATCTTTCCAAGTACGTCAAGTAAGGGGAAATGGAAAACTTCAAACACTCAGGAATAATTTGAGATATCGTAAAACTAGAATCAGTTGTAGGGTCCTTAGGTACTCCTCATTAGTTTGCGGGTGTACAGGGGATTCATGGGACAAGTTTCAAAATTTCCGGAAAAAAACCCTAATCGACGGATCAAGATAAACGACCGCAGTTTCGATCTATTACTTCCTTACGACACGCTTACGTTTCCTCACGAGCCCCGAATTTTTCGTTCTCCTTTAAAAAACGGAATAACTTTCGCCCTTAAGAGTTCCTCTTCCGTACGGTGCTGGGAAAAGAAACTCGAGCTTTCGGGGAAAATGCCGCCGGGTAAATCGCGCCCTCGTTTTTTTAGACCGGCGTTGAGGCCCTCTACTTCTTCGTCTTCGTCAAAGTTACTACCGCCTATTCCCGCCAATCTGTCTTCATTTTCTCTTCTCCTCACAAACTCCGCAACGTCCTCAAACCCATTTTGGGTGAGATATCGTTCGTACTTTTCTAGAACGAAATAATCGTTTGAAAATATTTCTATAAAAACACGCTCGAAAACATCGATTTTGTTTTCGTCCAAAATCCCCTTTAAGGGGAATATCGGTTTCTTCGATTGTAACCCGATCACGTTTCGCAAGAGCCAGAGAGACACTGTTTGAGAAAAAGAGATAAATTGAGCGAAACTCTTGCTCCCTGTATTAAAAATTTTGCTCCTTTCCTCCTCTGTGAAAATAGTTTCGCGGACGACGGGATCCCCAATCAGCAGCAGTAGAAGAAACAAATAAGACGAAAAGTACGTTAGCGATTGCAACTCTTTTAATCGTAAAATGTATTCATCTCCGTTAAAGCTAAGAATATATTTCACGAAAAAAACGATATAGTCCTTGGCGCGAAGAGGGATATCTTTAGAATTTTCCTCGCGTCTTAAACTATTTGCTAGAATATGCAATACGCTTTTGTCCTCTTCCCCCTTTTCCTTAAGGAGAGTATGCCGAATAATGAAATCGTTCATTTCCACGGCGTATTTAAATTTATCCGGATAATTGTATTCGCAAAACGAGCATCCAGTCATGACGTAAACATGATGAGTCATGAAATCGCTCAATAACGTTTTTGAACTCAGTGATTTTTTTTCCCCCGAGCCACGATCATTTTTGACATCGTCACCGGCGTCGCAGCCGAAGTCCCGAAGAGGATCGGTCGTGGAAAAATCTCGCGAGGCGATTAAAAAAAGTGAAGCCCATAGCACACAATGCGTGTCGATTAGCTGCGCGTTTCTAAAGGTGATTCTTCGCCCTTCAGTCCAATACTGGGTTACGACGTCTTTGACCGTTCGTTCGTCTTCGCCGCCGCTCTCCCACCAATATAGTAGTCTTCGCGAGTCCTCCGATATCGCCCTTTTATTTGTTATCCAGCCGCGATTCATTAAAAATTTAAATTCCGTCCCCCTGATTAAATTTAGCAAATTGGAACACGTCTTTTGAGAAAATATGGCTTCGTAAAGAACCCCGACGATCGCGCACGGATGCTCGTTTTTGCACACTGATTTGTGATTAATAAAATTAAATAAATCATTATTATTGTTAGTTTTCTTATCGCCGTTCATCGCGGAAAGGATAAAGGAATCCGCGTCTCGTTCGAGGTCACGAGCTAAACGTTCGTGATTATAGTCCGTTTTAACGAATTCCGCGATAGCGGACGAGAAGAGTTTAACTGTCGTAAATATTCTTTGTCGAATAAGCGTTTTCGTTTTATAGAAATCGTTGTTCGCCTCTTCGATATTTTTGGTGAACACCGAAGCGAAAATATAGTCCACATTTTCGACTAATGGTTGATAATTGATAATTGCTCTGAGGCGATATTCAAAGGCGTTCAAAAGTATTAAGAGAGGAAATTTTTTTCGATTCGGGTGAATCGTCACGATCGCCGTAAAATTCGATTTGATGGCGTAATACGGAGGAAAGTAGCGTTTCAACAAGTTGATTTTAATCAATAATAACGTATATTCATCTATCCATCGAGATTTGTTTTTGATGCCGTAATCTTCGTCGTTAATTAAAACCGCTCTATCGGTTTTGAGTAAGAGAGACGAGATACAGTCCGATGCGGAGAAAAGAGGTTTCTCAGAAGAATTTTTATTTTGAGAAAATAGTCCGCAGGGCGGCTTTTCGCCTTCCGATCCGTTTTTCCACACGCAATATCGAAGCAAAGATAAAGCTTTTTCGAAATCGCTTTCTTCCGTTAACGGTCGATTTCCTTCATCTTCGTCGGTCGAGATGATTATTTTAACTCTCGGTAGTCTCAGGTAAGCGTCGTTACCGATAATCTTTTTAAATTCCGGGGGTAGTTTTAGAAATGTTTCTTTTGCGTTTTTTTCCGATATGAAAACTTTATACGATCTAAATTTATCGTCCATCAGGTTTCGAATATCTCGATCGAGAAACTGTCTTTGTCCCAGTAAATGAAGAAGTTTTGCTTCGGACGTTAAAATTTCCCGAACCGTTTTCTGCGGAATAGAAAACGACGACAACGACGACGACGACGACGACGACGACGACGACGACGACGACGACGCTGCTGGCCATCCATTATTTTTCGTCTTTTGATCGCCAAGATCAATCTCTTCCAGTTTAGAAATTTGGTCGAGAGAGATAGCGGTTTCATTGTGTAATATGCTTAGAGTTGCCGACGATAAAGAAAAATTTTCTTCATTCAACATGTATAGATCTTCGCCGTCCTCTTTGTCTAAATCCTCGTTATAAAGTCGTCTGTGTTCATTTTGTAAAAACAGTATTATATCCGCCGTCATCTTCGTTGGTTCGGAAGGGTGACAACGCCTAAATGATAATAATAATAATAATGATATAATAATATGACACCCGGAAATATTAAAATAAATTATTTATTAATGGTGTCAAAGGATTCGAAAGAAATCCTTTAAAATAAAAAAATAAATAAATGAATGAATAAATAAATAAATAATTATCGATTTCGTAGAAACAATTTTTATTTTATTTTAGGACCGTCGAGATTCATACTAGTAGTAATCCTAATGGTCTGAGATGGCGTCGAATTACTGCGAGAAATGCATCGATGTGTTCGAAGGTGGCGGCAAGGGTGGAACTACGAAATCGATAATTATTTATTTATTTATTCATTCATTTATTTATTTTTTTATTTTAAAGGATTTCTTTCGAATCCTTTGACACCATTAATAAATAATTTATTTTAATATTTCCGGGTGTCATATTATTATATCATTATTATTATTATTATCATTTAGGCGTTGTCACCCTTCCGAACCAACGAAGATGACGGCGGATATAATACTGTTTTTACAAAATGAACACAGACGACTTTATAACGAGGATTTAGACAAAGAGGACGGCGAAGATCTATACATGTTGAATGAAGAAAATTTTTCTTTATCGTCGGCAACTCTAAGCATATTACACAATGAAACCGCTATCTCTCTCGACCAAATTTCTAAACTGGAAGAGATTGATCTTGGCGATCAAAAGACGAAAAATAATGGATGGCCAGCAGCGTCGTCGTCGTCGTCGTCGTCGTCGTCGTCGTCGTCGTCGTCGTTGTCGTCGTTTTCTATTCCGCAGAAAACGGTTCGGGAAATTTTAACGTCCGAAGCAAAACTTCTTCATTTACTGGGACAAAGACAGTTTCTCGATCGAGATATTCGAAACCTGATGGACGATAAATTTAGATCGTATAAAGTTTTCATATCGGAAAAAAACGCAAAAGAAACATTTCTAAAACTACCCCCGGAATTTAAAAAGATTATCGGTAACGACGCTTACCTGAGACTACCGAGAGTTAAAATAATCATCTCGACCGACGAAGATGAAGGAAATCGACCGTTAACGGAAGAAAGCGATTTCGAAAAAGCTTTATCTTTGCTTCGATATTGCGTGTGGAAAAACGGATCGGAAGGCGAAAAGCCGCCCTGCGGACTATTTTCTCAAAATAAAAATTCTTCTGAGAAACCTCTTTTCTCCGCATCGGACTGTATCTCGTCTCTCTTACTCAAAACCGATAGAGCGGTTTTAATTAACGACGAAGATTACGGCATCAAAAACAAATCTCGATGGATAGATGAATATACGTTATTATTGATTAAAATCAACTTGTTGAAACGCTACTTTCCTCCGTATTACGCCATCAAATCGAATTTTACGGCGATCGTGACGATTCACCCGAATCGAAAAAAATTTCCTCTCTTAATACTTTTGAACGCCTTTGAATATCGCCTCAGAGCAATTATCAATTATCAACCATTAGTCGAAAATGTGGACTATATTTTCGCTTCGGTGTTCACCAAAAATATCGAAGAGGCGAACAACGATTTCTATAAAACGAAAACGCTTATTCGACAAAGAATATTTACGACAGTTAAACTCTTCTCGTCCGCTATCGCGGAATTCGTTAAAACGGACTATAATCACGAACGTTTAGCTCGTGACCTCGAACGAGACGCGGATTCCTTTATCCTTTCCGCGATGAACGGCGATAAGAAAACTAACAATAATAATGATTTATTTAATTTTATTAATCACAAATCAGTGTGCAAAAACGAGCATCCGTGCGCGATCGTCGGGGTTCTTTACGAAGCCATATTTTCTCAAAAGACGTGTTCCAATTTGCTAAATTTAATCAGGGGGACGGAATTTAAATTTTTAATGAATCGCGGCTGGATAACAAATAAAAGGGCGATATCGGAGGACTCGCGAAGACTACTATATTGGTGGGAGAGCGGCGGCGAAGACGAACGAACGGTCAAAGACGTCGTAACCCAGTATTGGACTGAAGGGCGAAGAATCACCTTTAGAAACGCGCAGCTAATCGACACGCATTGTGTGCTATGGGCTTCACTTTTTTTAATCGCCTCGCGAGATTTTTCCACGACCGATCCTCTTCGGGACTTCGGCTGCGACGCCGGTGACGATGTCAAAAATGATCGTGGCTCGGGGGAAAAAAAATCACTGAGTTCAAAAACGTTATTGAGCGATTTCATGACTCATCATGTTTACGTCATGACTGGATGCTCGTTTTGCGAATACAATTATCCGGATAAATTTAAATACGCCGTGGAAATGAACGATTTCATTATTCGGCATACTCTCCTTAAGGAAAAGGGGGAAGAGGACAAAAGCGTATTGCATATTCTAGCAAATAGTTTAAGACGCGAGGAAAATTCTAAAGATATCCCTCTTCGCGCCAAGGACTATATCGTTTTTTTCGTGAAATATATTCTTAGCTTTAACGGAGATGAATACATTTTACGATTAAAAGAGTTGCAATCGCTAACGTACTTTTCGTCTTATTTGTTTCTTCTACTGCTGCTGATTGGGGATCCCGTCGTCCGCGAAACTATTTTCACAGAGGAGGAAAGGAGCAAAATTTTTAATACAGGGAGCAAGAGTTTCGCTCAATTTATCTCTTTTTCTCAAACAGTGTCTCTCTGGCTCTTGCGAAACGTGATCGGGTTACAATCGAAGAAACCGATATTCCCCTTAAAGGGGATTTTGGACGAAAACAAAATCGATGTTTTCGAGCGTGTTTTTATAGAAATATTTTCAAACGATTATTTCGTTCTAGAAAAGTACGAACGATATCTCACCCAAAATGGGTTTGAGGACGTTGCGGAGTTTGTGAGGAGAAGAGAAAATGAAGACAGATTGGCGGGAATAGGCGGTAGTAACTTTGACGAAGACGAAGAAGTAGAGGGCCTCAACGCCGGTCTAAAAAAACGAGGGCGCGATTTACCCGGCGGCATTTTCCCCGAAAGCTCGAGTTTCTTTTCCCAGCACCGTACGGAAGAGGAACTCTTAAGGGCGAAAGTTATTCCGTTTTTTAAAGGAGAACGAAAAATTCGGGGCTCGTGAGGAAACGTAAGCGTGTCGTAAGGAAGTAATAGATCGAAACTGCGGTCGTTTATCTTGATCCGTCGATTAGGGTTTTTTTCCGGAAATTTTGAAACTTGTCCCATGAATCCCCTGTACACCCGCAAACTAATGAGGAGTACCTAAGGACCCTACAACTGATTCTAGTTTTACGATATCTCAAATTATTCCTGAGTGTTTGAAGTTTTCCATTTCCCCTTACTTGACGTACTTGGAAAGATATTACCCTTTAAAAATGGTAATTTGTAACTTTTTATAAATGTTAAAAATTTAGAGATTGTAAACCTATGGATAAAGGTTGGAAATGGCCAATTTAGTGCTAAAGAAATCACATTTTATCATACTAAGAATAACCAAAGAGATACAAATAGTACAACATAGTAAGGACTACAATAAACTACAATTTTAACTTGCTAGGTCATACAGGTTTGAAAATATAAGCCGGTCAATATGGCATCTTTCACCGAGAAATTCCATGTTAATAAAGGGAAGAAGAAGATCAAATTTGTGCCAAAACACATAATAAAATCGCACTAAAGGGAACGTTACCTCGTGAATTTAAAAAATACGTAGAAAAAAAAAATAATTTTCATAGGTAAATGCAATTTCAATATATCAATTAGTTATGACCTACTCTAAGGAGGCATGCTAGTTTAACGGCTTAAATTTTTTTTTTTTTAGTTTCTGTGGAAAAACTTCTAAAGGAGAACAATCAATTTAAAATATTCGGCAACAACCCATAATTAAAGGACACGGTTTTTAGTCCATACCTTACGCAAGGTGAAACACTTAGAGTTTTCGACATGACAACTGCCACGGAATCCCTTGTACCCTAGCAAACTAATGAGGAATACTAAGGACCTACAACTGCTTTTAGTTTTACATATCTCAAATTATTCCTGAGTTATTGAAGTTTTCGGTTTCTCCCCCGAAAAAAAACAAAATTTCTCTTCTAGTGGGGTGCGCACCCGGTCACAGAGTAGTAGGCTTCTTTCAACGGGAAATTTCTGGCCTAAATTCTTTGTTAATAAAGGGAACAAGAAGATCAAATTTTTGTCAAAACGCATAATAAAATAGCACTAAAGGGAACGTTACCTGGTGAATTTTAAAAATTCGAAACTGTTAAACATTTTTTTATTAAACCTTAAATGAATAACGAATTAATAAAAATAGTTTTTAAAAATATATGTACTTTTATCATTTCTCTTTTTTTAACCAATAAATAAAAATATTTTTAATCATTAATTAAAATTAAAAATTAATGAAAGCTGAACGGCGAGATAAAAAGAACACGCGTTGTCCGTATTAAGTCTTTTCTGTTCCCGCCCGATTAACGATAATTGTTCTAGACGATTGAACAACGATCGATTAATCGATCGATCTCGAGTCCATTCCCTGTGAAATAACGTTTTCAAAAAATAAATTGTTCGAAAAAAAATGAGGCCGCTTTGCGAAGTGAATTGCCAACTCGATTGCCGGGCGACCGTTCCGCCTAATTTGGTTCTAGAAAATTACGAAGCTTATCGGAAAATTGAGGATGAATCGCAACGCCGAGAATTTATCGCGTCGCGTATTTCGCCCAATTTGTCGAATCTCGCCGGTGGTAGGAAAAGAAAATCGTTAACCGCCACAGACGATTTTGACGACTCGTTTTACCTGGACGTCGACGTATCTCGTAATAAGAGGGCTCGCGTTTGTCAGAACTATTTTAAGAGAACGTATCACATCACAGATAGACCAATATTGGCCGCCATCGAAACTAAAAGAAGAAAGGAAATATATAGACTAAAAGTAATGTACGAGAAAATAATAAATTTAAAGCATGACGGTCTATACGATAGGTGCCCAGCGTGCGACGCGTTTTTCGTAACCGATGACGAAGAAGAAATGAAGCCTTATATGAAAATATATCGTTGGCACGTAAATGATACGCTCGCGTTATACAGAATGAGGAAAATGGAGGAGAAAAGGGCCGGGCAGAATTCGATCGTCGTTCGCTTGCGATTGCAGAAACCGATCGAGTGTCCAGCGACGGTGGGTGAATCATCCTCGACATCAACATCATCATCATCATCATCATCATCAACATCATCATCATCATCATCATCATCATCATCATCATCATCATCATCCACTGGTTCGCCTAACGGGACGCGTAAAATAGAACGGGTTTATAATTTCTCAATTTACGCGCCGAGGGATAAAGTCTCGTACTGCTACGTGTGGCGCGAAGGGGAGGGAACCAACGGTTCGTCCGAAATCGGTTCTTGCGTTCACAAATTTATTGAGAAACAGTCTCGAAATTCGAAAGACGGTATCGATTTCACTTTTTATTCCGAAATTTTATACGAACCCGAAGAATACGATATGGCCATTGCATTGTATAAGGACGTCATCCAAAAATATAATGTTAACAGCATTACGCATAAGTTATTAATCGGAAACCATATTATTCCTAATATCGGCCATTATTTAAAACCCGATTTAGACAGGTTGTTTGAATTGAGAATGAATCAGGAACCCATTCGTTCTCCCGAAGAATGTATGAACGTGATTAGGAATAAGGAATTAGGGATATCGACCGCGTTACGCGTGATGAAACGAGGTGACTTCTACGACTTGAAGCGATTGGCGAATAACTATGATAAGAGGGATAGTTTTAAAAAATTCTCAGAAACTAACGAATCCGATTTCAATCTAGTGGAGGTAATTCAAGTACGTAGAGGAGATCCCGAACTAGTTTTTTACAAGACGAGTTTTGATCCCGAAGAACCTTATAAAAAGCGTTTCTTTAGAAACAAGATACCCGATCCCCTACATTGAAAGCTCAGCTAGCTGTTTTTAGGTTGGTTGATGTGACTCGTTCATTTAAAAATCTTTCCTCGGGAAATACTAATTTTTTCACTTTTCAAATTTAATGTTTAACTACATACGTACGCAGTTTCTTAACTATATTTTTTAATTTGTCATCGATCAAATTTTTTATTATAGATTAAAATATTATTAAAATTACGAAAACTAGACTTTTTTTACCTATTTTATTTTTAATTGGATTATTAAAAAAACAAAACAAATAAATCAAATAGTCCGACCTCCTTCGTGAAAATACATATATAGAAAAAGAGGCATCGATAGATTTTAAGAAATAGCAACAAACCATGCGGGGGTGAATTCGGAGACCGAAACCTTTCAAAAAAAATTTAAGGCTTAGGGAACCTTTTTACTTTTCGGGAGATGGGGAAAAATAAACGTTTCGTTCCTTAAGGGAGTTTTTTTCGAAGGAATCCAAAAAAAAAATAATTGCGGAATCTAGGACTTCGCGTAGTCCATTAAAGGTTCCGCGCGTCGTAAGGAAGTAATAGATCGAAACTGCGGTCGCTTATCCGTCGATCAGTTTTTGAAACTGCATCAGATATCGAAAAACTAAAAGCAGCTGTAGGGTGTTTAGACTCCCTTCGTTACTTTCCGGGGTGAAGGGCCTTCTAAAGAACACCTCATTATCAATTCTTTAAAGACTTAGGTTCCGTAATTATTTTTTTTTGTTTCCCTCGTAAAAAAAACTCGCTTAAGGAACAAAATTTATTTTGCACCTTCTCCCCAGAAGTATAGAGTAACGTTATGTCGTGCCCCGAACGAACCGTAGGGGGGTAGTAAGGTGTCGATCCAAAATTTTAAAATATTTTTATTGACAAATATAAAAGAACAAATTATCGTTTAAGCCCTAACATTTTATTGAACAAAAAAAGTCACAGGAACACAAGAAAAGATTCAACACAATTTCTGTAATAAGGAATACTAAAATCTTTTATACAATCTACCCTTTTTACCTTCAGCCGATTTTAAACCACAATAATTTTCAGAATAATGGTCATACAAAAAGTCTTGATCTCACGTCTGATTCATTTTTTCGATTGGTTGCTCGTCACTATCCCACGATGAATTATGTGTGTATTGAGATATTTGAATATCTGATTCGTCTTCTTCCCCTTCTTCTTCACTTTCGTTTTCCCTTTCTTCATCTTCGTCCGGATCGTTTCCTTTTTCATTTACCCCATTGATTCGGTAGCTATCTTCCTCTCCCATCATACTTTTGTTCGTAGGTAGCTTTAACGAACGCAGGATGGTTAAATTTAAATTGATTAATCGCCAATCAGTTTCAAACAGAAGATGTCTTACCCTACTTTCCGGCTCTTTTAAAAGAACATTGCCTATACGTATAAATTTGGCGTTATATTGTTCATAGTTCTCGTTATTAAATCCAGTAATAAAATCAATCAGTCCAATATTTAAGCCATATTCATCCACGCCACGTTGTAGAACGTGAGAAATTATTCTTCGCGATATATTATTCGTAATGTTATGTAAAATAACGACGTAAGAATTTTCGGGTAAACCAGGGTGAGTTTCGTCTTTAGTTATATGGATACAAGGCTTTAGATTTTCGAAGTATTCCGGTCCCCCGCCGCACAGTCGCTTAGAAAATTTTATGGCCTTAACAATATACGTACAGAGCTTTTCCACTGTATTGTAATCGAGATCAAAAATAAGAAACGCGCAAAACCGAGGTTCAAATTTATAGTTTTCCGAATCTTGTACCCCCGGGTGCAGCCAAGGGAATTTTTTTGTGGCCATTTTTCTGTAAAAGAACTAAATTTGAAAGTGAATATAAAAAACCGCCGTATCTCTTTATATTGAAAAAATTTAGGTAACTAAGATATCTTTAAATAATAATTTTATTTAATACGAAAATTAATATTTAAAACGAAATACGCGATTAAAAATAAATTAATAATTTAATAAAATAAGAAAAAGGGCGCACATCCTTATTATTTTTTTATCTTATTTATTTATTATTATACTATATTTTAAAAGTTACCTCTAAAATTATTTATCGTAGAAATTTAAATTGTAACAGTCAACCCATAACAAATAATAAATAATATATATATATATATATTAGATATATATATATATATATATATATATATATATATAGTACATATATTATATATATAATATAATATATATATATATATATTATATATATATTATTTATATATATATATATATATCATATATTTATATATTATATATATATATAATATAAATAATAAATAATATATATATATATATATATTATAAATATATATATAATATATATATATATATTATATATATATATATATATTATATATATATATATATAAATATATATATATATATATATATATAGTTACACTTTAAAAAAATTGTCGCCAAAGAAAAATCTTAAGGTACCCTCTAATCGCTCCACCACAGAGGAGTTTTGTCGACCTTTGCCAAAACATTCCAATATGTGATATGTCATTTTGGCCAGCTTTGCTCATTTGCTTTGTTTGCCAAATACACAAATCATTTCCAGAACGATGGGAAAGATTTGTGCATTTGGCAAACCAAGTAAATGAGCAAAGCTCCCCTCATGCCAAAAATGGCCCAATACTCACATCGGGGTGTTGGCAAAAGGTTCTACAACTCCGCATTGTGGAGCCGCCATTTACTCTTCGATCTGGTTTCACGAAATAACATTACTTCTTACTTTTGTGATAAGATGCAATCTAAATTTTCGTGTTCCCTTAGGCGAGTATTTTTCGAGCTGTATACGTACACAGCCACTTACAATCACAAGTCTATTAAAAATTGATATTCAGTATTCGTTTTTTTCTTGTTCTTAATTTTTTTAGTATTAATAACTAATAATCATCACACGAAACTACGTCTCTCGTTTTTTATTTGTTTTGGTTTTGTTTTTAGAACTTATTTATACTAAAGTAGAAGTGTTTTCGAACTTGGAAATGTGTGTAGTATAGAATCCTTGAAATACGTGGTTTAGTATTAGAAAAATAGATAAGATAATAATGAATTGTGATAGTAGTAAGAACAATGAGGTAGAGATTAAGAATATTTTCTTAAAATAAAAGAAAATAAAAAAGAAAAACGTAAGACCGTGTGTCAACGTGTAATATTCAGTTGATTTGGATAATACAATCTGGATAGACAAATGATAGAGATAAAATTATTTTAAACATGCCATTTCCGTCCGAGATTTTGCCTGTTTATATCACAACGTCGAAATTGCCCGGTTTCATCGGGCGTTAGCCCCTGCGCGTGCATCTGACGTTCTCGAAGGCAAAATGTGTCGGTCAGGGAGAGACCATTAGAGTAATAGAAAGTGATATCATAGTAGAAAAAATGGTTCTGACTATAAGTTGAAGAGAATGCTAAGCTTATATATGACATTAATTTACCTAGTTAGTAGTCGTGGTATCTAGGGTGTCTTGCTATGCGGTAAACTCCGAGCTAAAAAAAGAAGGCAACAATTTACTGTTTCATGCACATGTGCCACTAAAAGAAAGGCTAAAAGCAATGATGAAGTATCAACGAAAGATATTTCGTAGCCAGTTTCTGAAAGGAGTAAGGAAAGGAGAAAGAGTAATAGCTCTGGAAAGTCCGTTTGTGCAAATATAAATCAGTTTATATATAATTAATAACATGAGAGTTTAATAATAAGAACTCTAACAGATCACTAGGGGAGTGTCAAGTTTAGGATAATAATAATTAATAATGAAAAAAATATAATACTTTAAAAATTCTAAAAAGTAGGAAAATAATATATGAAGCTACTTCTGGATAAGGAAAAATAGACAGCAGACAAGGGTTATAAAACAATTAATAAAATGAAGATTAACCCATTAGCGAGTTGTGTTCATTAGATTTAACAGTTAGAATAGTTAATATATAATATTATCGCGATCTCGATATATTTCATGTGCTGCAAATTGAGTAGAGATGTACGACCCTACCCCACTAGAACGACTTATCAAATATAAGCTATTTGAGACATCACTACAGCTCATGAGTTATGATTTTGATTAGATAGTCACGATTAAAATAAATTTTTGAGATGAAAAGACGAAGACGAAATAGAGCGCCTCAGAGGTGATTAGTCGTCTAAACTATCGTGCTGTGCGCTGTAGTATCGTATAAAAATACAAATTAAGCGAAGATCATTGTTATATATCGTGTACTAGCACATCGAGTCGAATATGTTAGTGACCTCGTTGATCTATATATTATGAGAATAGGAGAGTCTCTGCTAAGGTTATTAGAGTGAAAAGAATATAACGTGTAGAAAACATGTGATTTACTACGAGAGACAGAAGTTTAGTAGGATGTGAGTGAAGTAATGCCCTGCGGTATTCACTGTAGGATAAGCGCTGTGGTGCGTATGGATGTAACGCAGATTTATGGAAGGTACGTAGTTGCGATCGTAACAAAGTGTACAGTTGGGTAATACGCGCTTGTCGACTGAAATTCCAAAGGTGAATTTAATCACGGGTTTAATATTCTGGTCTTTCGCAAAGGCTCATTAGGTTGTAGAGATAGTGAGAGTTAGTATAACCTAAAAATAAGGGGTAGAGATCGACTTAATCCTGGTACGACTGTTATCGAATAAAATAGGAGATTATATTAGCTCTTATATTGAGTGCTTCTGCGCTATGTCAAGATGATTTTACTGACGTTATGTTTAGGCCGCGAGATAGAGGAACGTGCCTGCTTTGTCTTAGTCCTACACAAATTGAAAATTGATGTCCTACTAGTACGACTCCGGACTTTCCAGCGAGTCGAGCGAAGAGTGATTAGTTGAGTCATGTAATCTTTATCATTGCATTCGAGCGAACCTCGAAAAAGAGAGATAGAGAGAGTACATATGTATAATACACATTGAACGAAATAACCGCGAGGTTTAAATTTGGATGTGCCTAGAAATATTTGATCGACGCATCATGTATCTATTACTCTTCGCTGGGAGGAGAGAGGTATCTGCAAGAGTGTTATGAATAAGTTTATATTTCGTTCGATTCCTTGCCTGTTCCTCGAAATCAAATAGTAAAGATGT
Organism: Trachelipus rathkii; assembly: GCA_015478945.1. NCBI lineage: Eukaryota > Metazoa > Arthropoda > Malacostraca > Isopoda > Trachelipodidae > Trachelipus > Trachelipus rathkii. The sequence goes on along the minus strand of JABUQX010106524.1, from coordinate 12,479 downwards.
TTATTCATGCCGATGATAGTGAGGAAAGGATATGTGTGATGAGATCAACTGGTTCGGTCAAAAAATTTTTATTCGTACAATTAATAGACTGATTAAACTAGCTCCTAATCAGGCGTAGATAGCATAAGGGCGCAAAAACGAGAGCCGAGAGGGAGTTCGCTTATACTCGAGCGGTTCTGCTGCTTCTGCGACTCAATGTATTAGTATAGTAATGTGTTTGTGTATATACGACAATATCGAGATGATGGGCGACGCGCTATTCGGCTTCTCAAGAGACATCGATATGTACGAAAGAAGAATCTCTTACAGAAAATTGTGAATTAGCGTTACGTTTGGCCACGAAAAAGCATTGTGATATGGGCTAATAGTTATGATGTGGTTTGATGCGTGTGAGCGAGTAGAATTTAGCACAGCGTACAACTATTAATAGAGCCGCGCATCATCTGAGTTTGTGCATGTGGTAATTCTAAGAGTTTGTAAGTAAGTGCGTCGATAGAAAGAGGCACTTCGGCAGAAAGATTCGTGTCCACAGAGTGAGCGTTCTCACGATTACAACCGATATAGATATGAGCGGTCTAGCGGGTGATGATCGATTATGCGTTATGTTGACGACTATCGCTTCACACGCGTGCATTTATGTTTATGTCATTCTGAGCAGCGCGTATATTCTATATATAATTATGAGAGGCGTATTAGTGTTCGAAAGTAGAAATATGCGAGACGGCATGATGACTAGGTTTCTAAGAGTAGGCATACTTGGTAGTTAATCTGTACACGCGACTGGCCGAAATCAGATATATAGCTTTTGGCTGAATATATAAGGCTAAGTCTTGTTAGTGCGTCATTAGGTGATACATCTGTAGCGGGATATAGATTTTATGCTCTCTATATTTTATCTCAAGCGTAATATACTATGATCGGATCCGAAATAAAGACCGCTAGAACAGCATACGTGTCTATAGTCTAGTGTCAGAGGGGGCCTTTTGGAGTGACATCATTATAAGGACATATATAAAGAGAATTCTGAAGAAGATTGAATAAAATTGACATCTCGAAATATATAGAGAGCATTCATTGGCTGGTAGCTGAATCGATCGCGGCGACGTATCATAGAGAGCAACTCTAAAATTGTTGATATAGTTGAAGTACTAGGTGTTGTCATGTGGAATATGCTGCGAATGTAACGAGCAGATTTTTACGTTAAGTAAGAATAGTACGACGTGATACATGGTTATAATCACAGTGTCGAAATATTGATTGCCTAGCGAGGCTGATATTTGAGTTGATTACAACGACCGAGTAAATCTAGTTCGCTCTCTCGCTACGATCGCATAGAAAAGTGGTATGAGTAGTTAATCCCAGCATGACACTGTGATTATCCGAACAAGAAGAAAAGAAATGTGGAGAGATAGATGTTGTCACGCAAGTCTATCATATATATATATTAATTGCGATATAAACTTTCTTAAAAGAAGTCCTAATTATAGCAGCCGCGTAATTGAGTTTGGTGTAGCAGACTTGATCTCCAAAATAGGGATCGACAATATGAAACGCGTACTCGACCGTCGGTCATTGATGAGGAACATTCTAGAGTCCAATAAAGAATGCCAACTCGTCACCGAAAAAATGTATGAAAACATAGAACTGATTAAGATATTTTACGCGTACATGGACTCGACAGAATACGAGATGAAAAGTTGGACGAATTCATGAGGGTGACACTCTCTTTACTTCCGAAGCTGCGAACGCGCGTGCATATATTCGCATTAAAATTCAGATAGCAAGCTTGTTCCGTTGTATCGTAGAACGGGAGATGGAACTTGCGCAAGTACTGCTCTGAAAAGACTTCGTCCTAGCGTGTTGTTGTATTTCGTACCTACTTTTTATTTTTATTCTTCTATCTTCATATTTTACGGTTTCAAGTGGATAGGATCACCTCTTTGACGATGCACTTTTTATTCACCCCAGCCCGAAGATTTAAGATAAGCGTGTGGCGTAGTAACAGCTCGGGAAAAATATGAAGACGGTACTTCTCCAGAGTAGTGATCTTAGTGTAAATAAATAGTGCGAAACCTTAAAAATTGAAACCCTAATAGAAAAATATTCATATATAACTACTCGCTTATCGTAATGAGGATGAATCCGTATAAGATACTGTTCCTCTCGAAATTATTATTCGATATCGAAAAAAGTTTCTACTATCAACTATTACTCGGTGATAAAATAGTGAGTATTTTAATACTCTGGACTCGAGGTAATTCTGAATAATTATATTAGAGTGAGTCAAATTCAGATATAATGCGACAAGAAGATGCTCTATATATTATCTTATATCTATTAATATCGAACTTTATAATTATTATCCAGATAAATACAATCTATTCTCCTGACAATATAACTCAAGAGATCATTGATGAAAAGTGTGTGATAAGATTATCTATGCCTACTTACTCCATAATATGAGAGATATTTGTATATTATATATATATATCTAATCTTCCTCACCCTTAATAATATCTTTTGTAGATAACTCGTCTTTTAGAGCGAAAAACTTATGTCTCTTGACGTGCTAGATATTTAATCCTCTTAGCTAAAAAAGCGTTGAAGAAATTTAAATTAGATGAACCTGAAATCACGTTATTATTTAATAAAAAAAACAAATAAATTATTCGATATAAGCACGTATAATTATATTGTATTTTTGCCCAGCAATTGTGTGATAGCTATTAATTATTCGAAGAAAGAATACACCTACGTGTTATTTCTTTAGATCCTTCGAACTCCCTTGAGTAGCATATTAAATTATCATACCTTTGCTATTAAATAAGAATATTAGAAATAAATTTGATTATTAATACTGTTGAAAGTGAAGCAGATTCTATATATTTACTACGATTCATTAAGTTAGATAATAAATAATAACTCTCGACGAATTGATTAAAAAACCTTACTCCGAAAACGTTATGGAATTCGACGACGTAGCTCGAGCGGATATGAAACTCTAGATATATTCGTATATTAAATCTTAAGTAATATAATAAAATAAAATCATATTGTAATTTAAGTGAAAGTTATAATATGAAAATTTACGTACTATTCTCAAAATATACTTTGCATCGTTCGTGTCTATCGTAGATAAATTATAGACTATCAGTTTTTAGCGTTTGCCTCGAATGTTCCCGAATTTGGTTGGAAACAAACCTTTGCTCTGGATCATCTATGAGCATAATCAACATTCATGAGATGACATGTCAGTATTAGAAAACCGATAAACAGAACTTAAAAAGCTGAACTAGCAGAAAAAAAACTAACTCGAAAGTTATTCTCCGGTAGCGTTGATGAAACAGAAATTAAGTAATTCTAGATACCTCTCCATCAAAAAAACTCGAGAGCTCGAGATTTGTGTATTAACGCGGCTAAAAACTCAATTACTGCGATAATTTATATCAAGAGTGTCTTGACCTCTCCCATCCGTACATTATGCTCGCCTGACGGTCGTAATATTCGACAGTGAAACTATTCTGACATCTCTAGTTTCGTTTTGAGAAGTATCGTACTGAGAAATAATTGTTATAAAGAATAAATATTAAATCGTAAAGATAACATTTCATACCCTGAATATTTACGACACGGGAAATTGGGCTGAGTTTAAATGTTATATTGTTATATATAAGAGATACGTGAGATAATATCACAAGATCCTCTACTAGGGGTTAAGTAAATAATTTAATAAATATTCCCTGATCGTCGAGCATCAGGATATTATGATACATAACCGATATTTATCCCGTATTTTCTCTATTATACTTATAGTTATCATAACAGTATATAATTCCTTTCGTTTCCCGAACAATTTTATATCCATAAATACTCGCTAATATTATATATTATATTATATTATCGTTATTAAATATTTATATATTATTAATATAATATATTAGTTATAAATATAGTGTATTATTGTATCGTAACCTTCTCTTTTTGAAATGTTTTCTAAAGTATATCAAATTGATAGATTATATGGTTGTTAGGTGAGGTTAATCTACTATTTTTCCGTTATGTGTTTTCTTTTCAAACAAAGTATTTGATCGTTAGAATAGTATATTGTGTAATATTTATGTTTATGATGTTTTGTGTGGTGTTTGTTAGTGCTGTAGGTTGGTTAAGCGGATGTGTAGTAGTGTGTGTGTTGTGAGTGGTGTTTGTTTATGTGTGTATTTGTTTGATGTATTTATGTGATAAGATACATGCTTTTGTGCGAAAATCAATATATAAGTGTATGTCAGAAAAGTTGAAGCATCATCGATTTGCAATTTTATTATTATTTTTTTTTTTTATTATTTTTTATTTTGTGTATAAGACCTTCATCTTCCTTTTATGCTATGTTTTCAGTTTTTTATATTTTTTTTTGTTATTAGGTATTTATATATTCTGAACAAAGCAATAAATTAAAATTTATAACCTTTCAATAATAAATTCAAGGAAAATATATTTCGAGAGTTTATTTTGGGTTATAGTATTTCATCTTTGTATCTCAATTAAAAATGGGACATAGATTAATTATTGTTGTTCTTCGTTTGAATGATCAAACTTTTGTATAACGTTCAATAAACTCTGAAAATTGGTTTTATAGAATTACCGTTAAGAGAAAAAATAAACATGTAGAAGTATACGGGTAGAGAGATTGGTTTAGTTCTGCAAACTTTGTGCTATTTGCTACAAAGATACACCTTATTGATAAAAAAGTTATTGAGATATAGCTCTGTAAATTGCTAAAAGACAAATTAGTTGTTGTACATAAATGTATAGTATATATATTATTTAGATAAATTAATGACGTACGTTTAGTTTGTGCTACTGATTAATAAATTAAGTTGGAATGCGTGTATGTAAACTCACAGTTGAAGCAGATTCGTTTTCAAGAAATTTTGGTAATCCGGCCCTGTAACGCATCATAATCGATATTGAAATGCTCTTATTCTCATCTGGATATATATATTATCTGATTACAATTTTTTTAAAATATTCTCTCTTTCATAATATATATTTTTTTCTTTTTTTTTTTACAGTATGATTGAGACTCGCAGCAGAACAACGCGACGATACTTCTCTATCGCTCGTGCCATCATCGAGAATTTCACTTACATTAATTCCAAACCACTAGATCGAAGAGTAGCTCATATCCTCTTTTACCCTGTAACCTTGTAAGCTCTCCTATCTTGGTGCGAGCCAAGCTACAAAGTCATATACTTCTCATCTATAGTCTCCATTCGTCCTCTTGTTTCTCCACTTATGTAATCCTTATACCTCTTCAATCGTGTACTCATACAGTATATATTTATTTATATATAATATACCTATAATATAAAATGTTCAATACGCGTTACGTAGTGACTCCAGCTTTCCTTAGACCGTTCTTTTATCACAAATATAGCCTATGCTTATATCGATTCTGTCTTTACAACCGAATTCGTAGATGAGCGACTTATTATCTGTGGCCGTACTGTATTACCGCGAAAATAGATGCTCGATGAGAGTATGTCCATCAGAGTTTCGACTCTCTGAATTTGAGTCATTTCTGTTGCATATCATATATATATTTTTATAAAATGAACTCTAGAAACTTGAAATGTATTTCTCATCTATTACAAAAAGAGTGTATGTATTTCTGCACTCCGAAGTATTTATTTCTCGAGGTCTTACTTCTCTGGATAAATTCAGAGCATGTTTTATATGTAGATACATTAGGAAATAGTTGCACACGGACGAGCGCTCTGATGTCACTATAATATAAACTTCGTGTGTCTTCGTTAAGCTCTATTGACTTCGCGCGCGCGCGAGACTTGAGATACTCGAGAACGCAACGATTAATTTTTACTCGATAAATTCTAGATTCAGCGAGCTACTACATTTCACGTAATTCTCACACCCTCTTCAAAGACTAACGACTAATACAAAAAAAATAATTAATATATTATAATAATCATAGCAGTATCGCAAAAGTATTGTCATTACAGTAATAGCTTTAGCCTATACTTTGTTACACTGTAATAAACAAGTATATATAAAATAAACTTTAGATGAGATAAATTTTAATAACGATATGAAATAATTATACTTTTAATAATTTATTTATTTTTCCAGTCTCGTATTTAGTTCAGATATACGAGCTCTGATGTTAAGTACGAAGTAAATAAGATATTTAATCTAACGTAATACTGTGCAGTATATTGAATAATAATCTATATCTAAAGTGAAGTAATAATACTGAAAAGAGATTGTCGTATATAATTTTATAACTGATAATAGAAAACAATAAATAAATCAAAACAGCACAAACGTACCTAAATCGAATAATAAGTGAGATAAATAAATATAGATAAATAAACTACACCACCAATCTCAAAATAAGTCGAGCACTCTGTTAGATATATACGACGTGAGTGTTTGCTTTCTATATCTGCTGTCTAAATTTAGATTACACCTGTTCTGTCAATTTCAACAGCATACGCTTCAATAATATAAGTAAAGAGAGACACTCGAATAACCGCGACTATTTTCAAGATTACATGTGCATGCATGTGTGAGGGAGTGCGCACTGGCGATGACTGAAGTTAAAGTAGATTGGTACAATCTTATAATTGTAATTCTTGGACCACAGTTTTGATATTGGCATAGGCGTGAAGAATGAAATAACATATAAGCCTTTGTTACCGGTTAGCTTCTTTTAAAAGGATTAGTTCGCATTTAACGAGCTAATCTAAGTATGTTCATGAAGGAGTTATTACTGCTGTATTCTCTAGAATATTTAATATACTGTGCTATGAACGTCGTATAATTAATTTTGTCTGCTCAGTGTATTTTCGAAAGTCTACTTTTCACAATATCATATATAATTTATTTACCTCTCGATCGTATATAAGAATATCTTTAGAATTAGTTTAATGAAGGTATCAATAATACAGATAAGATAGCCATCTAACGGTAATACATATGGTGATTTGTTATTATATTTAAGATATTGAAAATCATCAAATGTTAGTTTCCCACACCTATCTCTATAACGCTGTAAATAATCTCGTGTTTTTTTACATTTCATCATATATAATTTAGAAACTCGTACTATTTATACCGTTTAATGTCCAGTAAAAAAAATCAGCAGATTTATTCTCCTAAGTTTTTTTAACTATATTCTTATACTCATGTAGTAGATACAAACACCATATGTGTCTGAGACTCATGTTAATATATCTCTCAAAAGCATTAATGTCAGATCTACCAACAAGCTGATTTATAGAAGCCGAAAATAAAAGGTCTGAACCAGATCGATTTCTGGTGTATGCAATAATACAATTCTATTTATTAAAATAAAACATTGTTTATGTTCAATCTGAACTAAATACTTAAAATCAATAACTTAAATATATAATAATAAAATAGAGATATAATACTCTAAATAAGTTCATTACTAATTCTCCTATAATACTAAGATGAGATTTTAGTCTTCTATAAATTGTCAATAACTCCACCCTTAAAAAAAGTTGACGAGCACAATATAATCATCTTGAATAAAAAATTTCTCATCTTGATCTCTTATCTATAACCGAATATACTCTTATATAAAAATATATATTGTTTTGATTAGATACATATTTTATACTATATACTCTTTCTTCTCTGATCTCATTTACTCGAAGTTATATCTGAAGAGAATTCATGCATAATTGCTCTTTATTCTATACTAAACAGCCTTGTTGCTGTTTTCTCTATTTTAATGCCCGTGCCACATTCTCGATAGTTTACTAATACTTCCATATATAATTCACTTCTAAGGAGTATTGGAGTTATGCTCCGGTATCAATTGAGATTAGTTATTATTTTTTCTGTATATTTCCTAATATTTTTCAGCGTTTTATACATTTTTTCTAGAAATAATACTTTTTCTAAATTAATCCGTTTATTTTAGATATTTGTGATTCGATACGATTACTTATCAAATAAAACATTATAAGCTATACGATGTTAGATACAATTATCTGCGATATATTCATCGCAATTCACCGTCAAGCTCTTGCAAAATACCTCCAATCTAGGCTGAGCACTAATGTTATAGATTGTTGATATGGAAAAGATATAAAATTATTATCAGCGTAAATAAGGATATAATTTAGTTATTGATATCGTAATAACTCTTAAAAAAAGTTATATATAGTAGTCGGCTTTATAAAATTAGTTTTATAAATTTGTATATACGGCAAAATGCGGTTTAAAGGCTGGTTGTCTGTCTGGATATCTGTATAAATTTGTGCTAGAATAAATTTAAATAATCGCTTTCGCCTTTTCCTGGTTTTGGCAAAACCTGTTAAAAACCTATTTCCGCATAGAGACTTAAAAATTTTTTCGCAGTCGTACGCTATTGACACATAATGTCGCACACTTCCTTTTTAAGATACGGTTGGCACTCTGCCGTTTCGGTGGTGGTGCCCTTTCGATTCCGGGTGGTGGTAAAGATTTTGTTTAAACCGCACCCGTTCTCGGTCAATCTTACGCATGCTGTATACACGATTTAGCGCTGATAGGTATTAAAAAGATGCGCCCCTCTCGTTGTGAACGAAAATATTTATATTATTATCTCCTGATTTCTCAAGAATAAAAAGAATCGCAACATTAAAGATGGTATCGTATAAATTTATTATAGAGTAAGTGCGTTTCCAATACCACTTCCTTCATTCATCGGAGTTATAAAAAATCAAATGAACTTCCCCGTATTTCGCCGCTCGATTTTTCATAGTTATTGACCATTCAGTGACAGTATAGATCGTACGAATCGACGCGACTAGTTTCCGAATAACTTGGCGGCTAGCTACAGGTAGTGAGCATATATTTTTACTCGATATTCCCGTATTCGCGATGGTCTAATATTAACTTGACCTTGAATAGCATCCCCCACCTCAGACGATCAGTTATAGTTGATACTCAGAGTTATACTGAAATCAAGAATGTCCTTGCTTAATTGCTTAGTATAGAGAAATATATAACCGTTTATTCTCTTGATCCTTCGACTATTAATTAGATGACTGGAATTCATATACACCTCTATCTGAAAAGATAATGTAATCGTAAAAAAACCGAACCCCTAAGTTTCACTGCGGAGATCCAACCAATTCGGGAATAGTATGGCTTTTCACACTCGTTCTACGTCTTAATACTTGCATTAATATTATTAGGCTGACGTTAGGTTCTGAGTATCTTTTTGGTCTAGAGATTTACCTTTCTCTACTGTTCACAGCTACTCTCTAGCGTTCTCTCCAGCTTCATATATTCTCATTTTAACATAATAAAGATATACCTCACTAATAATAATTACCTCCTTTTAACGAAATACGTAACTATCATTTTTAGCTATTTCCCATAGACTCACCGATTTCAATATTCATAGTATAACGATAGCATAATATAGTAATAATAGTTTATTATAAAAGTTAGAAGCAAGATTGTTTGAAGACATGTTTTTCTTTTCAACTGTGCCGCATGGATCTGAAATCTTCAATGTACTTTCTTAGGGAAGGCTTCCAAACTTCTGAACAGTATTCAACTAAATGTTTGAAATAACTATTATATAACTTGATATTTTCATAATAATATCTAACGCTTTCAATAATAATATTACGCGAACCATATTTTTTTAATCATACTATTCTCTTTAACAAAGAAGCATTATTTACTTGTTTAACGATCACTTCTGATTGAACATAGCTGTTAATCTCTGTGAGTAAAACATATTTTTCTGTATTTTTTTAAGTTATTTTTATATAGTCTTTTGTTAACACATAACATGAAAGTTATAAAACATACATTTTGTCGATATATTCTTTTTTCATTCTAACTCCATGGGAGCGGCATGGCTAACTACTATACTCTCACATTATAGTATGTGATAGCGACTAGAACATACAATCATATATTCCTGTATGTGAGCTAAAATACTCATGTGTAGCGACACATATATAGACCAAATTTAAATCATTATTAATAACAAGAGACTGCTCTGTGCCTTTGACCCCTAATTATCTTGAAGGCAAGTGAGACGTGTGCGATTATTTCATCTTATCTGGTCATCGATGTCACAGAAGATAATCTAGTTCCAAATATATCATCTACGATACGATAACTATCAGAACACACACTTTCATAGACTCGATTTCATAAAATTTTTTGATAGTCGAGCCAGTTGTCCAGTCCTTCATCTAAGACAGCAGATGAGAACTCTTATATTTCATTCAGTGAAATTTCGTTTTCCTCGTTAGATTAGGCTGGGGCGTTATGATAGATATGTGTAGCTTATTCACTTATTGCGATGAGTTACGCAAAATATATGGATTAGTGTCAGTCAATATTCATCAAGAAAACATGGTATGGCGGTCCCATGTCGAGGAGCGAATCCTGTTTGTTACAATCGTTCTTTTCCACAAACTACTTCACGATCTGGACACTAAAATTAAGCTTCGCCTATCAAGATAAGAGCTCCAAGTAGTTCTCTGTGTAAAATTCTACAGTCTCGTTATAATTTTATCAAGATATTGTAGATATAGCTGTTCTATTTCCATCGCAACGAACTTTTTAGATAGTCTCCTGTTACTTAGTTTTGCAAACTTTCTTACTGAGATCAATTTATCATTTAGTACTAGTCTTGTCGATTATATCTGTAATGCTTCTTCATAAGAGTGAGAGGTCTTTCCAAATAGTTTTTTAGTATGTTATTTTATGGGACTTTCAAGGACCAACCTGGTATGTTATTTTAAAAATTCCCAGTATATGATAGACATTCGAATCTCTCCAAGAGAACGTTATTTCGCTGATAATTTATATTAACCATCGTCTACTAATTAACTCTCTATATCTTCCCACTCCTGAGTGCTTACCGCTCTCACAATTTTCTGTCATCAGCAACGGTGCCAGGGGTATGCCGCTCAGTAGATATGATGTTAAATTAACGACTAGTTTTCGATCATCTACTTTCTCCGTATATCATCGGATAGATATTTTTGAATTAATTCTTTGATTTGTGAGACTAGTCGCTTTTTCATTCACATATTTTACATTTATCAGTTACATGTGCTCAACGATAGATTTGCTAAAAATGGGTTTAAGCCGAGGAGAGCTGAGATGAACATCAGACTTAGCTAGTATTGTTCTCTGTAATTCTTTCTCTTTTTCTTTTTATACTTCTTTCAGTATTGTTTACTCTTTGCTCGGAAAGACATTTAAATACTCCGTAAGTCGATACTTAATTTTTTAATTTTATTTAATGATTGACATTAGTTAATATTAATATTTTTATTCTGTTACTATATAATTTATTTATTTATTTATGTAACCTAATTTTAAGTTTCTAATTTAAACTTATTAATTGAGCCCTTACCCGAATTTCATCTTACTAATTAATGTTTTACCTGTCTATCTATTCTATCCTCGATGTTCTTCTTTTATACTATAGACGTCACGAAATGAATATTAAAGATTCATGTGCTATGAGAATTCTGCGTTATATTTTCAGATATCGGGGTATCTTAGCCTGTGAAAAAATTTTCTCACCTCAATATAAGTGTATATTCGAAGAAAATCTGATACTTGCATATCTGTCATTTTAGATGTTTGGATAAAATTAATATTCTCTGCCGGAGCTTTGGCAAGTTTCACTGGGTGAAATAAATCAAGCGTGGTTTGAGACTGAGCGAAATGTCTCTCAAGAGACAATATTATATGACTTCAGTGTTGCACATGGTCTATACTCCTTACATGAGATATTGAATAGTTCTATAGAATTTTTGAATTCAACTTCCTAAAGTTTTTTGTAGATATGTTATTCTCCTGTACTCTGCCGCCGGGTTTGATTATTATCGAGCGGATAATATTAACTTGTGGTCTGACGGATAATAGGGTTTATAATAATACAGGTGCATCTTACGTAGCTTACGTGTAGATTCTTGATTTGGCGATAGATAAACTATTAGCGAATAAACTATATATAACTCGTGGCGTTATATTCTCTAAGGTTTCAAATCACAAGACATCGGTAACGTTAGTCTACTTCCGGATTATTGTATATTTTTTTTACGTATATTCAATCTGTGTAGAAGTAACCGTGTATCTTCTATAATTTTCGATCCGATTAGGCATATTCCCTCTTCGTTCCCTCGATTTTTATTCTTAGATCGTAAACCGATTAAAGAGCGCTCAGCGTAACTCTGCGTCAGTATTATTCGTTCTACCTGTAAAAGCACGTGGCTCATTATGCGAGAGATATTCGAGTATGGCTCCAACGGCGTATACTTCGTATTATATGTAGGTATCATCAATCTGCGATCCTTACTACTGACGCGATAGTTAATTTGCACGGGTTTTAATATTAATAGCACTTTTACCCCCCGTATACTATATAGATATAAGACTGGAAGATTCCGGAACGAATTTCCAAA
>JABUQX010106523.1:0-45161 GCA_015478945.1 Trachelipus rathkii | reverse complement strand
GGTCAAAATTCTTGCGAGCAAACCGTACGATATAAACAGCACAACTTTACCCTATGCTCACTTTTCTACTCATCATCATCATTATCGTCCAGTATAACACAGCAAAATCCTGTACGAATCTTATTCGATTCGCTGACACCACAACCGCATTTTTTAATTTCATAGTTGTCATAGCTAATATTTACACAAAGAACGTACAGTATATTCAAATCATAGCGGCCTACGCATATCTACACCTTCACAATGGGTGACAAAACCCTACATAGATCTGACATCTGGGTCTATTCGAGCATGCATCATAACGCAACGGACATTACACTTGCCGAGCGATTGCGACCTTATGGAATTAAGTTTCTCAAAACACAAATCGCCTTGATCATACAGCAAACTCAACCTATCACTGCTTTCAATCATAACACACCGTATTATCTTAGCGAAACTCATCATATACTCTAACCAACATCAGCCTTTATTTAACAGTTGTCATATGAACTATTTAACATAACGTACCTGAACTCGGCAATAAACAGTTTCATTACAGTAGTTCTTTGCTTATACAACGGTAAGAAACATTGTCCATAAAACACTTAGCAAATGCTTAGAGCAAAACTAACATACTCACAAAAATTTAACCAAGTATTCTTATCTAACATATCATTCGGTCAGGTTTTAAACAGTAAATATTTCACGAAACCCTATCATTTCCTCTAACAAATTAGTGTTAATTTTCCCGTTGTCATAGTAATATTTAACAAAACGTAACGAAAATTAAACATAGCCTAACACATTATCTCAACACTCACATGGATGGAAAACCTACAATAGATACTAACATTTGGAACTACGAATTACATTGAGTGTGATATGGAATATCGACATTAACAAAGTAATAAAAATCAAGATTTACTACAGACAAGCTGATAGGATTTGGGCCAATCAGCGGCATCATACGAGCGAGTTATGCAGACGTAACCACACCTACCTTAGAGATGCATCCCTCAGGGTGGTGTAGAGAATGCAATGAAGCCATCCCCTTTGAAAAAGGGGTTTTTTTTCCCATTCGTAATGTGTCTGGACGAAGCTCATGGCTTCGCTACCGCCCGGAATCTCAATCTTTATTTCCGTTTGTATAACGTTTAATATTAAATTAAAAGTGAGTGATGCTTATTGTGTTAAATTGATGTATATCGGAGACGTTGAGGTCATCGTGCAACCATTAGCAAATAGAAAAAATACCTAAACAAGATACTCGATTCGTCCCCATAACTTTTGCTTTTCAAACAGTTGACTGCTACCATATCTCTCCCGAACATTAGTTATCAATGTAACTTACCTAACAATATTTCACGCCAGGATGATAACACTTATTTATATTAGATATTAATATATATTATATATAATAATATATAAGTATAATATATATTATATACTATATATAATATATATAATATATATATATTTATATAATATATAATATTATATTATCTACTATATAGTATATTCAAAAAGTCCCAGAGTGGGTCTTGAGACACCCTTACCTTTTGGAGGTGTATGCAAGAGTGATTACCTCTAACCACGATGAGCTAACAGGAAACCTGCCAGGTTCCTCTGAAAGCTTTGCCTTCCAAAGAGGAGTGAGGATGTCGTTGACATCTAACTCCAGACAGATCTCCCCGCCACTCGGTTCAGAATAAACTTGGGTAAATTTTTATTACGCAATCTAAATAGATATACAGTAAATTGGCACTTAATCTTTGCTTTGATTTGTATTTTTCAAAGTCACAGAGTGGGTTTTGAACCCTACCTTTGGGAATGTTATCCATAAAGTTTAGCTCATCGTGGTATAAGGAGTAACACTCTTGGCATTAACATTCCACAAGGGAAGAGGGTTCAAACCCCTCTGGGATTTTGAAGAAAACAAATAAAGCACGATTGTAAGTGCCATGTTACTGATTTATACTTATACTATATATATATATATATACTTATAATAATATATATAACATATATAATATATATATATATATTAAATATTATATATTATATATATTATATTAATATATATACTTATAATATAATATATATATATATATATTTAAAAAAAAATTTCTATATATCTATATATATATATGATATACATACTATATATATATATCTATATATATAGATATTATGTATATTTATATATATAGTATTATATATATATTATATATACTATTTATATATAGATATATATATATAATATAATATATAATATACTATATTATATATATATATTATATTAATATATTATATACTATATATTATATATATATATTATATATATATATAGTATATATATATGAATATTATCTATATATTATATATAGATATTATATATAATAAAAATACTATATATATATATTTATAACTTAATATATTATATTATATAATAATATATATAAAAGATCCTTAAAAGATCATCACAAGTATGTGTTGCTTGTTTTCTATGAGTATTTAAATTTTCTTAAGAAAAGAAGTTTTTTCTGCATTTTCAGTTTCTATTTTCTGTTAGCATTTGCCGGCTGCACTGCAATAACTTTCGAGTTACTGATTGACGGATGTCGCTTAAGTCATTTTGCTACAAGCTTGTCTAAGTTTTCAAGAAGATTTCATGATTATTAGATCTACACATATTGCCGGGTGTCTGAATTTCGGTGAACTTAAAGAGGGTTGTCAGGAATAGGGTTTCTCCACTCCTTAACTTTCCTTTTGTTTTTTTGACTTGACCTTTTCAAATTTGAAACAGTACTTCAAGACTGACTTCTTGATGCACTTGCATACGGGATTGATCTACTTGATGATGGTTCTTCAGTTTCAAAGCTTCCTTCCTTAAGAGGAAGAGGAAAAGCGTCTTCCATTATAAATTTCGTACTACTACTACTACTACTACTACTACTACTACTACTACTACTACTATACTACTCTATACTACCTTACTACTATATACCTTCTGAAATATGAGAATCGGCTCCTTTTGATAGATCTTCAAAGCATTCCCAAATATCCTCGTGCATTTCTTTATGTAACTCTGAATCTTCACCAAGCTTTAGTTTCTGTTTTTCATTTAAATTTTTTCTTTTAAGCTTTTCTTTCAAGTTATCTTCTAAACCAATCAGTTTGTTTACTATATGATTGTATACTTCCTCCATGTTTTTCAGAAAACAATTTTTAAATCTTGGATCCAGAAAAGCTAAAATTGTGAAACATTTCTCCGTTTCCATATTATTAATTACTTTGTAAAAACGCCTTTCTAAAGTTTTTTTTCAAGTTCTCTTTCAATGTTTAAATGCCACATTCATTGTTATCTTTTGATTCTTTTGAAAGATATTTGTTCGAAGTTGCTACTGCAGGAATTACATAAGTGATTAATCCTGATCACAGCTTGCTTGTTTTGTCATTTCCCCAAAGGGTTTCAGGACACGGATGATGTTTTCAATGAGACTTCACTGATAGGATGTTTGTGTTGGGATATCAAGGTCTGCAGCATAAATAGTTACGGCCTGCTTTTGCTCATAAAGTTCGTCTGACATATAGTACCGTATGTAGAGTTCCATCGTGTCGAAACATCTTGAACAAGTTTGTGAGATGGGAGATTCAAGCTGTCTTGAATCAATTTTAGATTACTGCACGCAAGTGATGAATGACCAAAATGGGTGGCAATTTTTTTGGCATTTACCAATAACAGCATTCACTGATTGTTGATCAAAGATAGCATCATTAATAACTAATTATTAATAATTTATAATATATAAAATTATATATATATATATATATAATATATAGATAATATATATATATATATTATATATAGATATATACTATTATTATAAGTATATATATATATATATATATAATTAAATATATCATATATATATTTAAATTAATATATAAAAATTATATATATATATATATATTTGATTTATATATATAATTGTTATATAATATATAGTATATATATAATATAAATATATAACATAGAGAATATATTATAAATATGTATAATATCCAAAATAAACTCTTGCTATCTACTTCTAGAATATTTATACTATATATTATATAATATACATACTATATATAATAATATATAATACTATATATATATATATAATATATATAAATATATATATATAGTATATATTGATGCCGGGATCCGCATTTCCCAAGCCTGATTTCCGGTCGGCATATCCGGGAAAACAGCTCCCAAGGCGCAGACTGGATATCCGGATCTGCGTTATCGTTATTCGGTTTTCGAAATTTAACCAGAATATTCCAGTATCAGTTTTTGGCAATTTACTATCGCCTTCCCTAAGATACTATATATATATATAGTATATATATAATATATATATATATATATATATATATATATATATAACATATAATATATAATATACTATATATATAATATATATATATATGCACAGATGTTGCAGATACATCACATACGACGTTAAGTTCGTTCGCACTCCGTACTCCAACATACGTCTATTATGTGACATGCTGTTACGTCTATTGCAGTAAGCTTTTTCTTGCAAATCAACGTATTTTAGTAAAAATGTGACTTTTAATATTTCCGTTGATATAATTAATTACACTGCCAGGCGTACGCTATCCTATTAAAAATTACAAACACCCTGTCTTTTTTTCCAAATTTCTTTTACGCTATCATATCTTTTCTTATGTTTTTTTTTAATAGTTTCTGATACATGATTTGCTACAGAAATTGTATTACCTATGTAATTAAATTTCAAATGTCGTACATTTTCGTGCATAATATAATTAATTGGTCTCAGTCGCGGTAATGCTCTAATGAAGTGAGTTGGAGATGACCTCTGCCAGTTAAGATTTCTAATTATTTTGTGTAATTAGTTTATTAATATGTTCTGTTATTAGAGTGTGTTTCACGAAATATTTATTTATTTAATTTTATTTCAGTGTTTTTGACCAATTAACTGAAATGTGAAAATTTGTGGCTAAGTTAAAGCCTACTTATAGATTTCTTAAAAGCAACTTTTACCACAGAAAATTAAATAACTAACACTATTTTTCATTTCCACACCAGCGCACACACACACACATATAGATATTTAATATAATAATATTATATATATAGTATATATATATATATATTATAATATATATTATAATAATATAATAATATATAAATATATAAATTAATATATAAAAATATATATAATATATAATATATATTATAATATAACTATATTATATATTTAATAGATATATAAATATTATAATATATATTAGTAATAACAACTTGCAAAGTTTTATTGGCTATACGAATTGCGGACTGCTGGACGGCTTACGCCCAAAACTCAATGCTGATGCGTGACCGAATGGCGCAAGCCACATGGCTCGTGTGTAGTTTCTATATATATTATATATTATATATATATATATATATATATATATATATAATATATATTTAATATATATATATAAATATATATATATATATACCTACTATATATATATATGAGTGCAGCGTACAGTCAAAGCCAGTTCTAGCAAATTCAGTATAGGCACAAAGTAAACTTTGCAAGTTGGAAATATATATATATAATTTAATATATATATATATATATATATATATTATACTAATATATATATAATATTATATATATATATTATAAATATATCAGGCGTATAGGGTAGGTAGGTAGGGTAGGTAGCTCTACCCAATATTTTTTGAGTCTTTTTTATAAAATACAATTAAATGGAAAAAGATAAATTAAACTATATACAATTTTAGTTGAAAGCTGAAAAAGAAACGATTATAAATAAATTTAAAGAAATAACAACCTTAACCATTAGCAATAGCAATTCAATAACTAAAAAATTCATTGAAATCTGCCTCTTACTCTGTCTTAGAGTAAGTTTAAGCTATCAGCACAGAGATTTCTAATTTCATATAAATAATATATAGGGCAGGCCAAACATTATTACCTTGCTGTACGTACGAATGAAAAAATTCGAGAATCCACGGGAACGAAACTTCTTTCAGGCGAAACGTACGAAGAAATTTGAAAAAGAATTTTATACCTCTCTCCTCCTCTCTCTCTCTCTCTCTCTCTCTCTCTCCTCTCTCTAATAATATTATTATATATATGATATAATATTATATATATATATAATATATATATAATTATATATTAATATATATATATAAATATATATATATTATATATATATATAAATATATATATAATCCACCCAGTATAAATCAGTCAACCAATACTAATATATATAATTAATAATATATATATATTAATTTAATAATTATATATAATATATATATATATATATACTATAGTAGATAATATATATATATATATATATATATATATATATAATATATCGGTATTATTATATATATATATAAAATAATATATAATTATATATATATAAATATATATACTATACTATATATAACTAATATACAAAGATTACATCAAATGATGTCGTCAACACTGTCGATGCAACTTTTACCGGTGTAACGTTGCAGGATGTCGTACGAGTACGTCATATACGTTACCATAGACCGTCCATGATGTGCACTGTTAGTCGCTGAGCTGGACCTATTCCACATCCCAGGACGATAATTGTACGCTTAACTCAATACGATATTCGCATATGAAAGGACGATAGCGACGTCGCTTTACGTTAGTGTGCTATAATATAATATATAATATATAATATATTATATATATATATTATATATAATATATATATATATATATAAGAATATTATATCAAATAATATATTATAATATTATATATATAATATATATATATTAATATTATATATTATATGCCCTTTCTGTTTTACGACTCCGTCAAGTTTTGATTTTTGTTGTTTAATAATGCCTTACATATGATACCAATAATGAATTTCAGTGGAACGGACATGCTTAAAAAGTTCGAAATATTTAAATAATTTTAAAAAATCACTTTTATAAAATATTGTTTAAAAATGAAATATCTCAAAAGTAACGACACTTACAGAAAAAAACAATTACATATTTGAATTCAGCTATGAAGCTTATTGCAAAATGTAAAAAAAAAGATAAAAACAAAATAGGTTTCGAGCCGACGGGGGACAGAGGGCGGTACGTTTTCCAATACCCATAAGAAGGGGTGGAGAACCCGCGACATCCAAAGCCAAGAGCGGTGTTCGGAGACCTCCCCGGAGGGGGGAATAGTCCTCCCTGTCGTTCCCCGGAGCCGAGAGCCCTTACTCCGCCATATGTGCGGTTACCCTGGGTATACTTAGTTAAAAAAAACAAAAAAACTGCGAAATAGATAAAAAAAAGGTCCTATATATTTATGAATCATGTCCGTTACCACTTAAATTGATTTTAGATCATATACTAGAAAATATATTAAAAAAAAAAAAAATCAAACTGACGGAGTCGTAAAATATATATACTATATATTATATATTATTATATATATATTATATAATTATATATATAATATAATATATATATATATATATATAATTATAATAAATAATTATACAAGAATTGAATCAGAAATATATATATAATTATATATATATATATATAATATATTAAATATTATATTATATATATTTATATATAATTATATATTAGATATATTAGTATATATATATATATATATATATATATATATCAGGCCAGCCTCCGAAAGCATCATGCATGTAACTAAAAAATTATACCACAGGGAAAAAAATAACATTTTTGATTTTAGCAAGCAATTTCATCGATGAACTTAAAAAATATTTTATTTAATATTTATAATAACACCTAAATAGTAAGATAATCTTATATCTGCAAGCTACAGATGTGACTTGACCTTTGTATCCTCTGCATTACTTTCCGAGAGCAAAAGTTGCCAAGTAGTATTTTTTAATTTACGCTTTGGAGAAAATGGTTATTTTTTCTTTTTATACTTTTTAGGGGGTTCGAGCGACGGAGGGACAGAAGCCGTGTCCCGGTAGGCCGAGAAACCCCAACTCTATCCATCGTTCTTGTTGACCGGTGGGATATCCTTTAGTAAAAAAAGAAAAATTAAACATTGCACTTTGCGGCTCATCGAAGTACTCGCAAGGCTTCTTGTATTCTCAGAACGCTAATTACAAGTGTTATTCCACATTTTACACTATTTTAAATTATATTCAAGGGTATTCTGTTTTTTATTTTGTCATATATGGATAAAATGTCTCCGATAATAAAATTTATTTATTTTGTACGCGTTATGTTTTTGTTACGTGCATTTTGCTTTCTGGAGGCTGACCTTATATATATATAATATAGCGTATTATATATATATATATAATATATATATTATATAATTATATAAATATAGTATATATATATATATAATATAATTATATATATTATAATATATATATATATATAATAATATATATATATATATATAATATTATATATATTATATATATGATAATATATATATATATATTACTATATATATATTAATATATAATATTTATATATATATATAGTATATTATACTATATATATATATATTTATAATATATATATATATATATATATAATGTATATTAAATATTATGTATATATATATTATATATATTATATTATATTATATATATATTTATAATATATATATATATATTATATAATATATATATATATATATTATATAGTTATATATTATATAGGCCAGCATCCCGAAGAGTTCAGGCATGTACTAGAAAACTATAAAATCTACAGGAAAATAAAAACATTTTGAATCTTCAGAAGCATTCTATCGAAAACTAAAAAAAAATATTTTGTCTAAATTATTAATACATCTTAAAATTAGTAAATCATACACCTCGCATTGACGCTTTGAATGGACCGATTTGACCTTGAAAGCTGCTGTTAGTTCTCGAGGTGCCAAATACCAATTTTTTACGCTGAGAAATATTTTTTTCTTTTATATCATCTTTGGGGTTCGAGCGACGAGAGACCCTCCCCCGTCGTTCCCCCAAGTAGGCCCAGAACCCCGACTTCTTCATCGTTTGTATACCCGGACGGTATTCGTTATTAAAAAAAAAAATCACATTGGCACCTTTGTTTGCTCAGTCAGAGTAAGCGAGCATGATCGATACTCAAAAAAATTACATACATATCAACAATTTAATTTTAAAAGCGTAATTTGTTTACTTTTTTTTTAATTTCTGCGGTAAAAATGTTTCCTGATTAATAAAAATGTATATTTATTTCGGTTACTGTTATAGCTCTGAGTACGACACGAGTAGCATGACTATATATATATATATAATAATATAATAATTATTATAATATAATATTTATAGTATATATATATTATATATATATATATATATAATAATTTTATATATATATATATATATATATAGGCTCATGTTAATAAATCCTTCGTTTCTCTAATTTCATAAAATTTTAGGTTAAATTTTTACCAACTTGTTTAAATTCTTAAAAGATTGCGTAAAAAAAGATTACCTGACATTAATGTAATATATTTAATGGATTGAAGTTTATAATGCAATATTACATTCCTGATTATAATATATTATATATAATATATATATATATATATATAATAAATATATATTATATATATATTACTAATAATTATATATAATATATATAATATAATAATATATATACCCCCCATATTATATATATATATATATATATATATATATATATATATATATTGTATGTGTTTTCAATTTGTCATTTTTTTACTATTATTAAATATATTTTCGTCCATTGTTTTACTCCACGCTACTCGCAAATATATGAATCAATCCTCTTAACTTTCATTTTTTTTTGGTTATTAGCTTAAATTGAAAAACACTCACACTTTCCACCGTCATGTTTGGTTCACCAATGCATATGGAATAATTAGCACAAACCTGTGAAATAAATTAAATCTTATTTTAAAAGTTGATGATGCTTAATATTTGCACGATAACCTAATATACCACAATCTAATCTATGTAAATTTCACGACTAACCTAATATTACCCAATTCTAATCTAACCTACCTTAAACCTACCTAACCTAACCTAAATCTACTAACCAAATAAAAACCTATAACCTAACCTAATATTACCAACTAATCACCTAATCATCACGTTACATATAACATAACCTAAAATAAAAACTTTTGCTATTAAAAATTTATTTAATGTCGCAAGTAGTCTTGAATTAACACACTGGTCACAAAAAATATTCTACTTTTGAATGATGTACTTTGGTGAATGGTTAACTTAAAATAGCAGATCTTAACCTTTTCTTTAGCACCGAAAATATATTTTTGTTTCAGATAATTAATAAAGTATTTGTAAAGAAGATATAAATTAAAAATTAAAAAGAAAGAATAAAAATTTATCGGCTTCATCAAACTGTAAATATTGAAAAACTTATCTTCTCTTTCATAAGGTAAATTTTACTTTTTATTAACAAAACTTCACCGAAGAACGTAAGAAAAAATAAACATGTATATATATAAGTATATATAATATATATAATATTAATATTATATATATCATAATATATATATACTATATAATATTAATATAGTCTTAAATTTTTTAAAATAATAGTACACAATATCATATACAGTTTATATAGATAGGGATACTATATATATTATATATATATATAATATCTAATATATATATAATATATATATATATATATATATATATATTGTATAATATATTTATATTAGATATAAACTATAACTATATATATATAATATATAATATATATAATATATATAATATATATAATATATATTATATATATATTATATATATAATAATAAATATATAATATATAATATATATATATATATATTATATTATTATATTATATACTATATATATAATTTGAATATTATCATTTGAATATCTGTAGTACATCCCTTATGCTTTTAGTCCTAACTTTTGAAAACTTCACAAAAGAAAATAATACAAAAAGGAACTAATTATATAGAAATTTGCACTCGCGTGCTACTAAAACTCCATTTCGTCTCTTTATTAATAATCAAAGTCAGTAAAATAAAGTTATTTCGGAAATCGCTTCTCTTCTACGTTAAAGTAATTGAGTATGAATTCAGCTACTTTCAAGAGGTTACGAAATGATCAAAATCAAGTGTATTTTAATAGCTTTATCAAAAGTTACAAAAAAATAGATATTAATATATATATATTATATATTATATTATATATGATATATATTATATATATATATATAATATAGTATATATATTTATATACTATTATATATAGTATATATATATAGTCATATACTATATATACTATATAGATATATATGATATTATTTAATTATATTTTATAAATCTAATATTATATATATATAATTATATATTATTTTATATATATTATAATATATATATATATATATATATATATATATATATATATATATATTTATATATATATATATTATATACTATATACTAATATAATATATATGAATATATAAAATTATAATATATATATTATAATATCATGGCTATTATCAGTGGTTGACTCCAAGGACGAAAATCAATATTATAATTATCGTATTTAATAGTTTTAGTGTAAATACATTAAATTTTTGGGTAAATATATATATATTTATTATCAATTAATATATAATATATATATATATTACTATAATATGATTTATATATATATATATATACTATATATAATTATATATATATATATTATATATATATATATATAAATATAATAGTATATATGCGCTCAAGTTGTGAAGTGACAAATTTTGAAATCACAAAATCCCTTATTTTACCCTAACATATTTTAGAAACAATTTTATTACCCCACCGAGTTTTTGTTGAGGTGTGGAGCTCAAAAATATATAAAGAGGTTTTAATTTGTCCTTTTTTATTTCCATTTATTCTCTCATTGTCGTTTTTGCATTTTTCTTTATTTCATTAAACTTATTAACTAATAAAGAATTATAAAGTTATTATTCTATTATTTAGATGTTAATTTATTAATATAAGATATATATATATATATGAGTATATATATAATAATATATATATAATATAAAATATAATATCATATATATATATAGTAGTTATATAATAATATATATATATATATATATATATATATATATATTAACTATATATATTTTTTATACTATATTATTATATATATCGCTATTTATAAGTGTGACTCCAGAGAAGCGAAAAATCAATATTATGTATCGTTATTTTATAGTTTTCAGGGTAATACATTAAATTTTGGCGAAATATATATATATATATAAATATATATAATATAATATATAATATACTAAATATATTATATATATACTATATAATATATATATGTATACGTACTATATATATATATAGGTTCAAGTTTGTTTGAAGTCACACATTTCTGTTATCACAAAATCCCCTATTTTACCTTAACATATTTTAGAAACAATTTTACTTTACCCTCGAGTTTTTGTTGAGGGAGCTCAAAAAATATAAGAGAGTTTATTCGTCCTTTGTTATTTTTCATTTTATCTCTTATTGCGTTTCTTTTGTCTCTTTTATTGTATTCTTACTCTTTACCGACTTGCTCAATTTCAGATAATGCTGGTTATATTTTTTTTTTTCAAAATAATAATGTATGAAAGGTTTTCATGACGTTTTGTTTGAATATGTGGCGAAGATTTAATCTAAAGTGTTTATAATAGAAATCATTATTGAAGCAATATATATATATATAATTATAACTACTATATATATATATATAATATATATATATATATATTAATATATATATATATATATACTATAGCAAATGTAGTATATTCAATGCTTTTAAAGATACAAAACTAACGTGTTATTTAATGCCTATAGAAGGATATAAGAGCAGAGGAGCCATTCAGCAAAAGCCATATCTTGAAAACTACTAAACCTACAGTTAAAATAATTACATTGTGGAATCTGGTAATTTAAGTTGGAAAATTGAACAACAAGGAATACGATATTTTTTTTTATCCTTAAAAGAACTAAAGATATATTAAAATAAATAATTTTTGGAAATCTTTTTAAATTTTAATTAGGAAAATGACAAAATTAAGATTAATTTTTTTATTTATTTTAATATAACTTTCAATTTAAAATCTTGTAAAGGTATTACACAACAAAGTAGGGGGCTCGAGCTGCGGGGACAGAGGGACGTTTTCCCATAGCTCGTAGCGGAGGCGGAGAACCCCCGTGAAACCCCAAATACCAAAGGAGCGGGGGTTCAGAACCCTCCCCGGAGGGAAAATGCCTACCCCGTCTCCCGAAGGCGAGAGACCCGACTCCTGCCATCTTGCGGTTTACCCTTGTTAACTTTATTATATTAAAAAAAAAACAAAATTAAAACGACGAGTTGTAAAACGTAACAGGTCCTAATATATTTTTGATCATGTCCGTCACCACATTAAATTGATTGTATATTGGCAGTGCGAAAATATGAAAAAAAAAAATATCAAACTAGTAAAGTACAAGCATAACAGGTCCTATATTATATATTATTATATATACTATATATATATATATACAATAATATATATATATATTATAAATTATATATATATATATATATATATATATATATATATATTATATATATAATATATATATAATATATATATATAAATATCATTGCCTTTTAAAATATAAATTAAACAAAGTGTGAATCACTTCATCATCTTCAGTTTTAACAGCTTTTTGACATTCTAAACATAAGATTGAAGAGATCATTCTAACAATTTTAACAATTCCCATATCAATTTTACCCTTATTTATTTAGTCTTTATTTTTGGAACAGAAAATTTGCTTCAAAAAACTTGACACTATATATATATATAATAAAAATATATATATATATATATATATATATTAATATTAGATATATTATATTAGATATATATAATTATATAATAATATATATAAGCCAAGCATCCGAAACAGCATGTACCTAAAAAAACATATAACAGTACACGAAAATAAATAATTTTATGCATTTTCTTATCGTATTTCCCAGCAATTTTAATAAAAAGTTTGAATTTTGTTGCGCTTTTACTGTCAACTACTGATTAACTATTAGTAAAATCTTCAGTGCACGCTAAACTTGACCTTGAAAGCTGCATTTCTCGATGAGAAAAGTGCCAAAACCGCGTTTATTTCCAAACAGAGAGAAAATTTAAATTTTTTTCTATTTTATATCCTTCTTTAGGGGTGAGCCCGACCGGGACAGGAGGGGGACGAATCCCCCGTCGTCCCCCAGGCTTAGGCCGAGAAACCCCTTCTCTCTATCGTTTCTTGTACCCGTTGATATTCTTTGATGAAAAAGAAAAAAATCAACATTTGGCAACTTTCACGTCTCACTCGGAGTAAGCCGCATCTTTGATTCTATCAAAAAATGTAATTTTTCAAAAACTAATTTTCAAACAATTTTAATTATTTTAAAAAAGCGTTTATTTTTTTATTTTTTTTTTAATCTTCGGGATAAAAATGTCTCCTGAATAATAAAATGATTTTATTTTCGCGTACCTGTTATAGTTTTTTATTACATGCCTGCCTTTCGGGATGCTGAACAGTATATATAATATATAGATATATATATATATAATATATATATATATATATTATCATAATATATATATATATATATATAATATTATTAATAATATACATATTATATACTATATACTATATTACTATATATATATATATATATGATATATCTATATATATATATATATAGGCTATATATATATATATATATATATATCATATATATGTAAATATATATAATATATAATATATTATTACTAATTATATATATATAAATATTAATATATATCCAACTATATTATATATATAAATATATATAGAATAAAAATTTATATATTATACGTATTATATATAGTAATACTTATATATACATACTATTATATATATACATATAATATATATATATCAATATAATATAATATACTTATATATATATATATATAATAATACATATACTACGTATATATATATATATATATATATTATCATTTATATATATATATATATAATATATATATATATATATAATATATATAATTACATATATATTAATATATAATATATACTACTTATATACTACGAAAATAATATATAATACTCTAAAATATAATATATAATAAATAATATATATACTATTATATTATACCTATATATATATAATATATATGATATAATATACAATATAATCTATATAATATATATTATATACAATATTACTATACTATAATATATATATAAATATTATACTACTATAATATATATATATATATATATAATATATCGGCACTTACTCCTTTAAAGGTGTTAATAAAAGACATGTTATCGATAAATCGCAAAATTCTACTCTGGAATCCCTGCAGTGTCACGTGTTAGTAAAAACTTCAATAGAAAGAGCGAAAGAGTTGCCACAAGTTGCTATGTATCTCAATATTTTATGTCAATTTTTTTTTAAGGGCTCTAGCGACAGGGGACAGAGGGGGGACGAATCCCCCCGTCGTCCCCCGCTGAGGCGAGAGAACCCTGACTCTTCCATCTTTGCGATTTGTGTTTAAGTTTTTAGTTAAAAAACAAAACTGTGTTTAGGCATCTCTGACGCTCAGCCTTGAATAATCGAAAAAAATCGCATTATACCTTGTCCAATAATTATATTATCGAGTAACATCCTTTTAAGGACAAATTCACTATTCATATATTATCATATATATATAATATACATATATATATATACTATTATACTATATAAAATATATATATATATATTATATACTATATATACTAAATAGTATTATATATAGATAATATATTATGCGTAGCAGGATTTCATTTAGGGGGAGGCAAAGGTTGAGTGACTTATCAATATATATATTACTATATAATAATATATATATAAATATACTAATAATACCTATATACTATATATATAGATACTATAATATATATTATATATAGTATACTATATATATATATATTAAATAGTATATATAATAATATAATATATAATATTAACTATAATACCTATATAATATATATATTATCATATATATATATATAATTATATAATAATTAATATATATATATATATATAATTATATATATATATTATTATATAATATATATATATTATATTTATAATATCATATAAATAAAATACTAGTCTTCAAAAATGCTGTAATATTTCTTTTATTTATCTGCAATTGTTTTAATGTGTTGTTCGCAGCTGAATTTCAACGGTACGCCTTCCGATTGATTTAACAGCTGTGGAGCATCAAAAGGCTATCGACTTACTGAAAGTTCTAGCGGAATAATGGCAGAAGAATCCAGCTGTAATAAATACAACTAACTAGTTGACTATTAACCAAAATGAAAACGACAAGCACAGTAAACTGGTAAAAAAAAATATAATACGTTAGTAATAGTAATCACTACTTCATTTATTAACTTTATTTTTCAGTTTTCTACTTTTAAACTATTAAAACGCCGTCTGGCAAACATATAAGGTTCATATTTTTATTTCGCCAAGATTTAGAAGGGGCAGACCCCCCCCAATGCTGTGTCTTATATATAATATATTATATATTATATATATATATATTATTATATATATATAATTAATATATATATAATAATATATATAATATATATAACTATATATGCTCAAGAGTGTAAGCTGACATCATGTAACTGGAGAAAGGCAGCACCTAATAAGGCACAAATCATATATTTAAATCAGCGATTTTTTTTTTTCATATTCGTCGGAAATATGAAAAAAAAAATATTTTATTTTCCTCATTTAGGGGCTCGAGCGCATCCGAGCCGACGGGGACGACAGAGGTGGCGAAGTCCCTCGTTCCCGGGAGGCGAGAGACCCCGATCTGCCATCTTGGCAGATTACCATATTTTGGATTCCTTTAGTTAAAAACAAAGAATAATTTTACTTCCCTTGGATACTTTAACTAAAAGCAATACCTAGGGAAACCCAAAGAAGCAGGGGGTCGGGTTCCGCTCCGAGGAATGACGGGGGACTCGTCCTCCTCTTCCCCCGCGGCTCGAGGCTCCAAATGGAGAAAAAAAATATTTTTAAAAAAATTCCGACGAATAAATGCCAAAAAAAAAAAAAATAAAATAAAAATAAAACCATCTCTTCTCTCTTACACTGATTCAAAACATATAATTGTTTTACTGTAGGTGCGTTCTCGAGTTACATGAGTCAGCTTTAGACACTCAATATATATATATATAATACTAATTATATATAATATATTATATAAATATATATATAGAATATATATATACTATATATATATATATATAGATATAAGATATAATATATATATTATATATATAATAGTATATAATATATTATATATATATACTTATATACTGCTAATTGTACATTTCTGCAGCACCAAAATAAAAAACTAAGTCCAGTCGAATTTTATGGGATTTTAACAATACATTGATAATTGTAAATATATATATAATTATTTGTTACAGATGATAAAATAAAAAAAATCGACCAGTATACTTACAAAGTTTATCTGCGTCGCATGTGTAAAGTGAAGTTGTCAGCGCAAAGTTTACAAATGATTGTAAGTGATTTATTTGATATATGCCAAAACTTGGTGCATAGCTAGGTTTTTTAGACATTTCAAAACCTAATTTTGCAACAAAAGAGATTGAGAAATGTTTAAAAAAAAATTTCAATAGTAAGAGTTGGAGAAAAAATTAAATCGAGTTTCTGCAAGGTATATCGAGACACTATCATGAATTGATTTTGATAAGTACGTTATTATATATTACTATATAATTTATATATATTATAAATATAATTTTATATATATATTATTATATATATTATATAATTATATCACTATATTTATAATATATATATATATATCTATCGGGTTACTAAACTGTCTATCAGTAAAAGTTAGACGTTGAGCTTTTACGCATTAGCTGATCAGTAAGTTTAGCTACTATTAGCGCCACCAGTGACGTCAACGAGCCCCCTAAATAGAGCTATTACCCTTTTAGGCTCGAGCGATGGGGCGAAGGGGGGACGTTATCATACAACGAGGGGATGTCGGAGGAAACACCGGCGACACCAAAGACAAAGAGCTGAGTTTCGGAGACATCCACGGAGGGGATTAGTCCCCCTAGTTCACCTATAGCCGCAGAGACCCCGCTCCTGACATCGGGCGGACTACCCGGGTATTCCTTAGTGAAATACCCCAAAAACAATAATCCAAAAATGAGATACTTTTGACATTTATTCGCCAACAATCTCATTCTAATACATCTATAAATTCTCAGACAAAAAAAAATTCCCCCCCCCCAATTAATATAAATATTATATAGTTAATATATATAATATATATAGTAGTATATATATAATATATATATATAATATATATATATATAATAATATATATATAATATATATATAATATATATATTAATATATATATATATATAATATATATATATATATATATATACTATGTATCATTATAACAAAGCTATCAATTTCGATTTAATCGAACCAATCAAATACGAAAATGACTCTAAAAATTAGTGCTGCCGAATGTAAATTTTACCTATATAATACTTATATATATTTAAATAATATTAATATATATATATATATATATATATATATAATATATATATAATATATATATATAATATATATATATATATATATATATATATATATAATTAATTATATATAGCTTATATATATATAATATATAGATTTATAATATTATATTAATATATAATATATTATATATTATAAATATAATTATATATATATATATTTATTATATATATATATAGTTTTTTTTTTATTTTTTTTTTTTTATTATAATCATGCGGACTCTATACTTTTTACTACTCGTGCTCACTCTCTCTCTCATCTCCTCTCTCTCGCTCTCTCTCTCTCCTCTCTCTTCTCTCCTCTCTCTCTCTCTCTCTCTCTCTTCTCCATATATATTATATAGATTATAATATAATAATATATAGATATATATATATATATAATATATATATATATATATATATATACAATATATATATATATAATACAGATATATATATATATTATAGATATAGTATATATTATAATAATATAAATATATATAAAATTATATTATATATATATTATAATAGTATATATATATAATATATGATATATATATACACTAAATATATATATATTAATATTATATATATATATATATATATATATATTACTAAAAGATATAATAGTATATAATATTACCTATATAATATAGATATTATATAATATATATATATATAAAACATATAAATATATATTTATATATATATAATAACTATATATATAGATAATATAATATATATATATAGATTATATATATATATTATAGTATATATAATATATATAGATATATTATAGATTATATATATTATAATATATATATATATTATATATATATATATATATACATATAATATTAAATACTTGAATTCTCTTCTAAAAACGTTTTCATTTTTCAACGTTTTTCTAATAATTCATGATTAACTTTAAATTTACAGTCGCTCTAATCACAGACACCGTCTTCCGCCATTCGATTATGGGCATGAATGCCGCCATGTTTTAAAGGGATGTTAAAAACTTTTTTATAGCGGTCATATTCTACACTTTCTCGTTTTCGTATGTTTAATAATTTCACTTTAAATGTCAACAATTTCGCAAAAAAATTGTCGAATTTATCTAACATTATGAAATTTGCCAAAAATAGTTCTGTTATAATGTTTACTCGTGCTGAGCACGAGTTAGCACGAGTGCAGGAGTCGCTCTGATATATATAATATATTATAAGATATATACTATATATATATATATATAATATATTCTATATATATATATTATATATAATATATATATTATATTTATATATATAGTATATAATATTATATATATTATAGATACAATGCATTTTTTATTAATAATTTTATGCTATATAATTTTAGTTTTATTTTAGTATAGTTTCTATATCATTCAGTATTATATTATTATTATTATTATTATTATATTCATAATTTTATTATTATTAGTGATTATTATTATTAATTATCATATTATTATAATTATTATTATTTATCATTATTATTAGTATTTATTATATTATTATTATTCATAATTCATTATTATTCACTTTATTATTATTATTTCGAAGTATGATTATTCATTATAATTCCTAAGCATAATATACATAATTATATTCATTATATTATTATTAAATATATATATATATATTATGATTATATATATATATATATAAGTATAATATATATATATATATATATAGAGTTATAATAATTATATTATTATATATATATGGGTTATTATATATATATTATTACTTATCTTTATCTACCTCCTATCCTCAATCCCCCGGATTGGGGTGAGGTGCGCATCATGCACCAGAAACAAAAGTAGAATAACATGAACAGCAGTCGAAAAGGAAGCCCCACCCCCCATATTACTACCCTTTATTTCCCTTAAGTGAGAAACTCGATGCATCAGAAAAATCCACCAAGGTTATGCGAGACTGCAAACAGAACCTTACTGTTGGTATCTCTCCAGTGTGGTTCATCCTCCTGCAAAGCCCACAACATTACTCCCTCACAAAACCCCGCCATTCACTCCTTGTCATGCACCTTTCTTCCTCGCCTCACAAACTCACATTTCTTCCTCAATATTCCAATTACTGACTCAATCCACTTTTGCTTCGCTCTCTGGCCGGGTCGATTCCCAGCACACTCACACTCACTATACATCCGCTTAGCCAACGACATCATCCAGCCGTATTCCATGACCAACATCTCCAATGTACTTTCTCGTTTCTTCTCTCATTACGCTTTTCTTCGCACCACACAACTCTAATGCGTTCATGTTTCTTCTCATTATCAATCCTCTCACACCTAACACGCCCCTAAGCAGGGTTGTGGAACACATTGTACCCTAGATCTAAACCTCTTATTCCAGAACATATTCTCACTACCATTACAATACAGGTAACAACATATATTCAAGACTTAGTCCTTAACATCCACAAGGATTTAAATGCACCAGCCATCTTATTACTATTCAAAACTTCCCTACTACACTCTGTATCATCCATTCCCTTTTCATCTAACTATATCTTAAATATTTTAAACTTAATGCATATTCCAGTTGCTCACCAGCTAATATGACTTGACACCACGGCTCTCCACAGCTACCTATAACTTTACTCTATATACTTCACTTCAAACCCCTCCTTTTACACCCACTGCCAAACCGCTCTGCAATCCTCTCAAACTCTTTCAGATTTGCCACACAAAATGAAAAATTGACATATTTTTTTTTGTTTTTTTGTTTTTCATGCAATAAGGCAGGGCACACCTCCACTTATATTCCATCAATCTAAACACTCCAAACACCTTTTCCGTCATCCCTACCTCTAATTCTTTCATAACCCCATCCATTACAAATTAAAAATAACCAAAGGAGACATAGCACAATCCACGAATCACTCCGCTATTAATATTCAACCAATCACTTTCGACTCCATTTATTTTTACATACGCTTCACTATCGTCCCAACATATTTCATTCATTCAGAAACCTAACGACCAACACTACATATCGCTAGCACCTGCCGCAGAGCATACCCAATTAATCCTCTCATACGCCTTGCAAGTAAAAATAAAATTAAATACATTTATTCTTCTTATATCTCATTTTCTCAATTCTACTTTCCCAAACACACACACACACACACACACACACAACACAACACACACCACACACACACACACAAACACACACACACACACACACCACAACACACACACACACACACACACACAACACAGTATGCACACACACACACATTCAGATAATCATCTAACTTTGTACTATAATATATATTAATTTTAATATATAAGTATATTACTAAAATATTTAGTATAATATATATAATATTACTTTCTATTCTATATACTAGATGTAGATATACATCTATAATATTATATACTATTAAATTATATATAGACTTCAACTCTAATATATATATATATATCCCTTCGATAACACACCTACCTTGTAGTATATCTAATATCGTACTATAGATAATATTATAAATAGTATAATATATATATACTATATAGTATATATATTATATATGTGTGTGTGTAGTGTTGTGCTGTGTGTGTATGCGGCCCTATACATTCCCATTCTCTATCCTGGACACTAAACTGATGATCTTGTTCTATCAGAAAATTATCGCTTGTTTTCAAATCCAGAAGCGTGCATTACACATTTCGTGAAGTGTAAAAATCATCTTTTCCAGACCCTAAATGCTTTTCATCGCCAGAAAATCAAACAGGTCTTTCTCGTTCTCAACTCAAACTCAACTTTGCTTTTATCGTCACTTCCTCCTCTTGCATCTTCTAGTCCAGGTAATACTGTATTCTCAACCTGCTAAGCTGAACTGTTGCTAAACTTTTCCCCATCCTCTAATTTCCACTCCTTGAACAGATTATCCCAAAGCTAGTTCCTTCCCCATTCCTCCTTTTAATCTTTAACCAAGATTAATTTGGCACTTCTGAGCTTACACACTAAGAAAGTGAGAGTGCTGAAATTATCCTATAGTAATCTATTAAACTACTTGTGCTTCTGATTCTTGCACCCTGCCTGTGATAAATCTGTGCCTTCATTGTCTATCACACTTCCAACCCGCTTCCCGCCTCTGTTGAACTAGAAGCATTCATCTAGATGTGATAACATAAAGCGGAACTCCAGCAAACAATCCAAATATCTCTTATCGCTTTACCTCTGTTCATCCGAAAATTTCGATCTGTTCTTAATAGAAATTTAGAAAACATCTTAAATCTTCTAATACTGAACTCTATTTGTATAGCCAGTGACGTCTCTGTAAGGACCGTTTCGACTGAGGCTGTCTCCTTCTTACTTCTCTCTGCATCCTTGGCCTCTCTGCTCTCCATATTTCGGGAACTTTTTCTGTTGGCGCAAAGACATATCCGAGATTTTCGTCATAAATAGCACCAAAATTTAATTTCGTCTCCAGTCGTTCTGTGGCGTGCTATTGTATAATATTTACCCATAACACGATTAAATCTATCCATAATGATGTTCCTCAGAATTATGTTCTAAAAAAAATCTTTTTTTCCTTTTTTCCTGCAATGATTATCTGTTTACTGTATCTTCGCTTTCACTCCTAGACTGATAATTCCACACTTTTCATTACCTTCCAATTTAAATACCGCTCATTCAACAGAAATAAATAATGCGAGGAGGCAAACCTGGAAGCAACAAACTTTTGACTTTCCTCTATACCGATAGTTGTGATAAAGAAAACATGGTGTCTCATATCTCAATTAACCAACTTCTTTATCGATTCTACTTATCTACTGACATAATCTTCCAAACAAATATTATATCTTCTTAAACTGTTCTACGGTCTTTATCATCCCTAAACATTCTTAGGTTTTTCTTTTTTCATGATCTTTCTTAAAAGATCACATAACTGCGTCTCTCTAACATTTTCGTTTCTAGGACAATTGGTTTCCAGCTCCTTGGAACTTTCCTAACCAGCCAAGTTGCTGTCTCGGCATAAGGGAGCTGCTCGTCCTTGTATATAGTGTGAATCACATATATGTTGTGGTTCCACACACATATTGATTCTCCTTGATAAAATGTAGTCTAGGGAGGGCTTGTCTACTCCTAAACTCTCCTACTCTCAAGTAACTTGTGCGAAGCTGCATCCTCTCTCTCTCTCTCATCCCAATCTTCTAGATTCGAAGTGTTGCAACATCTCCTCTTATTTTATTGATCTTTCAAATATTATAATTACATTTTCTTTATGAATTTCCAGATCAATATACATTCAACCTTTTGAGAAGAGAGTTCCTACAAACTCTTATACAGACAGTACATATCCTAAAATCTGCAACTCTGCAAACTCTTATACAGACAGCACATCCTAAATCTGTCCACTCTCTAATCAGACTGACTACTAAAGCTCAATACTACATGTACTCCACTGTTAAGTTCTGGAACACTACTCCCATTTATCTATTTTTTCAATCAACTTTTAGATTTGCACAATTTCAAGAATTGAATATCGAGCATGTTAGGCAATATATATATTATATATTATATATATATATATATATATATTATATAATATATATATTATTATTATATATATATATAATATATATATAGTAATTATTATATACATATATAAGGCAAAACGTTCCTTCCATACTATTAACCCAATGTTTTTTAAATCAGAAATTTAAAAATGATAAATATGTGCTGTTAGTTTGTAATATATAAAAAGTTTGGGAAAGATACACTGTTTAAAGAATTCTTTTTCATCTCAAAAATAACTGAGGAACTGTTTATTTACATTAACATCCTCATTACAATTTTCTCTCTTAAAGAAAAAATTAATTGATAGATATTAGTTTTTAATTATTACATGGTATTTTATATAAATTTTTAAAAAATTGTTATTATTAATGTTTTTAAACATTTATTACATATCAAAATATGTGATTAGGATGTATTATCTATATGCTTTCATTTAGACCCCTTTTTTATTACTTATTTTTTAGAAAAGCAAAAATAAAAAAAGAAACAAAACAAAAAACAGTTCCTTTATTTGGTTAAAACCCAAATAAACCATGTTGATTAAAACCAAACCCCCCATAATATATATATTATATATATATAATATAATATTATAATATAAAATATATATACTATATTAATATATAGTATATATTTTATACAATACAAATATATATAATATATCCTGATATGTACGGTTCAACTTTGACACAACGGAGAACTCGAAAAGCCTGAGCGAGACGAACTATTAAGTATACATGCGAGAGTCCCTGTATAATTAGAGCCTTCTAGCTATAGACATAATATCGGTCAGCTGGTTATAACCTTTGAATGACACATAATCTTGGATTAGCGTGGACACGCTCGACTCAGTGAGCGTGTTGACTTAAGTGAGGCGTCATGTGACTGTCGTAGAAGCCGTTGGTGACTAGTGAGCGTAAGTAACTTTAGTGAGGCGTGGTGATTCGTGAGCGGTTGGTGACTTCGAGTTAAGCGATGTAGAATTCGTAGCACAAAATAGTACTCCTAATGATATCCTACGTCATAAGAACTGTTACGGATAGATCAGCTTTCATAGGTGTTCAGAAATAGATACAGTAACTACAACGCTTAAGGGAACCCAAACTACGCGGCCACTTCCCGTATGAGATGGTGGCGAGCCTTGGCCACTTCCAAAAGCTCTAGGGAATACTCGAGTAGCGTCAGAGAGCAGAAAAAAGGGCACTACCGTTTCAAGAAAGCAGTACTTCGGCGCACTTCCGCGTTAATACGACAGGGCAGTAGAGTCGACTGGCGTCCTGACGCACGCCGAATAGAAGCTGGGAAAGAGTGGAGGTTAAGAGAAGGACACGGCTTGGCGACAGTAACTACGCGGTCTTTAAATGCGAAATCCGAGAAGCTTGACTGGCACATAGCATACGCGTCAGATATGAGCGAACTACGACACAACTCAAGGTCATGCGGGAAATTCACGATGCTGTCACTCTATGAGGCGAAACGCTGCGATGTAGCCGTCTTATTCAACAGGAGACCACAGCTATCACGTACTCGGTCACAATCCGAAGCACTGGCGCCGAAATCGCCACTTCCGAATTCGGACTAGGAAAGGCTGAAGCCTTTGGCGAGCAGTAACTACCGTCTTTAAAAGGTAGCCCAAACTGCGCGGCTAAACACGTGCTGGATAATGAGGGCGAGCTAAACACACAGGCCATTCCGAAAATATTACTGGGAAACTCGAAGTAGAGTGGGAAACGTCACTACCGGTATTTCAGGAATACTATAGATAACACTCAGGCCACTATTCCACGAAACAACTGCCTCCTGATTAACGTCCGAATTCGGCACACTATCCGAATTCGACTAGGTGAAATAGGCTGAAGCCTTGAGTACGAGACACATGTAAAATACTAAACGTCATATTTAAATATTTGAACTCACCACTGTCGGTACAACTTCCATTCTCAGTGAGTAGCTGAGCCTTCGACACTTTCCAAAAGCTCTGGGTAAACTCAGAAGTGAGTTTGAGGTATAGGAAATATACGGTAAAATTACCGTTTCAATTGAAACATATATATATAAGTAGTTCGGTAGTGCTTGTTCAACTGGACGACCCGAAATCAGCACCACTTACCTCAAATTCGACAGGAGTGAAAGCCCTGAATGCCTCGGCGACTATATAGTATAACTACCGTCTTATTAAATGGGACCACTTCGATCGGAGCCACTTTACCGTACCTGAATAACTATTACAAAATGATATACTAGTATGTGAATAATGGACGTGATCAATAAGTTATCGAATATTTATTTAAAATAAATTATTAAAGGAACATAACATTATAAATTAATATAACTCAATTAAACATATTGTTTAAAAAATTAAATATCTATCACGAATAAAGTAACGACACTTACATAAAAAACCAATAATCATAATTTATGAATATCAAGCCTATTTATAAAATATTATATACAAATTTAAAATAACATAAATAAATAACAAAAACTAATAAATTATAAATTATTTATTTTGATTTCAATAATGGTGAAGTGCCCAATTCTAGACTAAAGTTACAAATAACTTACAGAAAAATAACCAATTAAATATTAGAAAATCTAACCTGCTAAGTAAAATAATATACTTATTACAAAAATGAGAAAAAAATAAATAAATAAATAAATAATTAAAAAATAAACAAATAAAAAAAAATTATGAGGGCTCGAGCCGACGGTATGGGACAGAGGGGGGACGTATCCATATCTCCACTACGTAGTGGATAGAGGGCGTAGGAACCACCAGCGAACATCCCCAAATATATCAAAATGGTTCACAGTGCAGCACACTCCCCACCAGAGGGGGAGGCGAGCGTCAATTATAAACAGTACGATTCAATACCTCTCTCCCAGTATCCCGCCCCTAGAGTAAAGCCGAGAATCAGTAACTGTCACGGACTCCTGCCATCCGTTCCCCGCTTAACCCCACTGCGAACATTCCTTTAGTAAAAAAAAAAAAAAAACAATATGAATAGAGATAGAGCTAGAAACGGAGTTTGCTATATTCGCCTATAAAACACTTAAATTGTCTAACATCTTAAGTGTCATTATCTCTGCGTTTCTTCATGTGTCTACTCTCAAATATCGATTACGTTATGATGAGTTATGCAGTAAATGTCCTCTCAGATTGAAGTTATCACACTGCCCACAGTGAGAATCAGAAAGTAGATAATTAAATACAAGAATAAAAACATACCCTAAAAAATAAAATATAACAAATAAACTCCCAAGTTTTAAAATGTAACATTTACAACCATATAATAAGTATATTAAAATTAAATAATATGTCACAGTGAAGTAAAAGAACTACTTTAAATCTATCATGCCGTCATAAATGAAAAATCAAATATCGGATAGTAAACTCCCCCTCGGAGGAGATGTTTATACAGTTTGTACTAGTATTTTAATATATAATAATAAATATAAACTTGCGCTTTCTAAGTAAATTTAACTATTACTATTAAGATAGTATTAGCATCAATCTTTTGCAATGATGTAAAATAATTTAATGTTCTTAAGAAAAAAAGGCCTACTAGTAAACATACCAAGCGCCAAGTATCTGACTTCGTAGTAGTGAACAATTGAACATCAAGAAATGTAATAAAAGTATCTTTATCATCTATACGTAAATTAATCTAATCACGACTAGAAAAGCCACATAAAATAGAAATAGAGCAGTGATTATGTATACAAAACAATGAAAATATAGAAATTTAGAATGATAGTCAAAAGATTGAATATGTTTTAGCATATATACATTGCAAATGTACTATAAATAAGAGATATAGATTAAAAAATAATAGAGAAATAATACCAAAGTTTTATAAAAGAAACATACTGTGCAGCACTTAAAAGACTGTTATGGCTGCAATGATGTATATATAGTACTATATATATATATATATATATCATAACCGCCTTAATTTGACGACCCGAAAATAATGTAAATATATAGATTAATAGATGTTACAGAACCCTAAAAGAAATTACGGAAGGCGAAAATCAAGATGAATTGGAAAATAAAACAAATAAGTCACCAGAAACTTCATTATAAAAAGGAGAGTATAATAAAAAAATAACATAAATATGAATATACACAACTAACAAGATATTAAAGCGATAAAGGTCCCTTGTAAGTTATGTTAATAAATTCTATATAAGCAATAATACTAAATTTATTTTTAACCCATATGTTTTAACTAGATGCCATCATAATTCAAAATTATTACTATATTCTCACTATATTCTCCTAAACTGAAAAATCATTTTCGATAGCCAATATGAGTCTTTTTCTGTATTATAATGGTCCTATATAATATTATAATATATATAAATAAGCAATATATAAAGCATGTAAAATAATTTATAATATTAATATTTAAAATTCCAATATAAGATAAAAAAAGGGTTTTAAAAATAAAACTTTCGATTTTTAATATACATAATTGTATTCAACTTAATTATAACTCAATATCGATGTGAGTGGCTACGAGTGTATAAGTTAATAATAT
Source organism: Trachelipus rathkii (assembly GCA_015478945.1). NCBI lineage: Eukaryota > Metazoa > Arthropoda > Malacostraca > Isopoda > Trachelipodidae > Trachelipus > Trachelipus rathkii. Next base: position 16,226 of record JABUQX010106523.1, on the reverse strand, counting down.
TTGTCCGATTATCTGAAATTGCTATAGATTGTTAATTATTTAACATAGTTATGGTAATAACTATAAGTCTATTCGGGTCCACCTTATATATTCTTCTGAGTAAGAAAAATATTTCACCTTCTTATGTTAATAAGGACCAGTCTAATACTTATATATACTATATTATATACAGGTAGATGAGTCGAATCCGAATCCTCAGGAATTCAGTATATACGTAAATTATCCAATATAGTAGCTTGGATTCGGATTTCACTGAGTAATTCGAATTCCAACATTCCACACAACGATCCTCATTATATAATATGATTATATATATCTATTATATATAGAGTATATATAAGTTCGGAGTAATTACGGAATCCTATAGTCAGTGATATAGTCAGTAATATTCGGAATTACGGTACTAATATAATCGTACAGTTATTTTAACTACACACTGAATTATTCTCAGGATCGAGTAGACTATATAATATACTTTGTATTCCGAATCCGGATTCAGAATCGAGCTCTGAATCCGTTCTACAGGATGTTAAAAAATCAAAAAAAAAAAAAAACAAATACAGAAAAAAGAAGAATACCCAATATAAAGTTGCCAACATAACAACTTATAAAGAGGCCCGAATCCCACCCGAGAACGTGCTTAATGACATAATCCTCAAACTATACCTATTAAATAATAACTCAATCATCGATATACGGAAAGTATAACGAAAAAGAAATATAAAACTAAAGTTACCTGAAGCCTTGACCGAGTATGAGATCAGGAACGTATAAATGAGAGATTATTAAGTATGAGAAATGAAAGAAAAATTATTTTACTATTTTGTGTTTTATGAGTATGAATTGGTGTTGTTAGATCTCCTAAAACTAACGAATAGGTTAAGAAAAAAAACTAATAACATATATTGGAATCAGCGTATAAAATTCAAATAATTTAGGGGGCTCGCAGCCGACGGTGGCGATAAGATAGGGGGACGTTTTCCAAACCCCGTACAGTAATATAAGGGTAAGGTGGATAGAGGAACCCCCGCGACACCAAATACCTAAAGACAGTCGGGTAGTGATTCCGGAGATCCCTCCCGTAGAGGGGGTGAGCGGAATTAGTCCCACCCTCATTCATTCCCCTCACTGGTATATATATATAGATGAGTACCGAGCAGACCTACCGATCTTCTTATATTACATCTTTTGCGGATATTTAATCTCACTGCGGGTATTATCTTTTAGTTAAAAAAAAAAAACTTAAATTTAATTATTTTAAATTATTTCATTATGATTCTTAATAAGTAATTTAAGTTATTAAGTTAGTCGTAATATGTACCTTATAATCGTAAGTTTTAGGAGCAATATTAAAAAAAGAATAAAAAAATAAATTTTTTTTTCATCATTTATTAGTTAACCTACAAATTTCATACTATGATTCCATATATATTGATTTATATCCAAGTTTTTACATATATATAGCTGTAATCAATAATCTTAGTGTTCGAGATATTCATGTCGTGAAGTATAACTTCTTAGGTTATCACCCAATTAAATTAATAATATATATTTATTATAATATTTACATATTATTTAAAATATATATATTATTTATATAATATTAAATAGATATTATAATATATTAAATATCTAATATATATAAGTTAATATATATCATATATATATATAAATATTATAGTATTTATATATATATATTAATATATATATATATATATTACATATAGTATATATATATAAATAATATATATTTACTATATAATATATATAATATATATTTACTATATTTATATTATAAGTATGACAGAGCCTATTGTAATTGCTCCGTCATTAGTTATCATATGCTATAGTAGAACTCGAGTTAAGTTGCTACAGTAAAACGGAATACATTGCTGCAATGCTGGTCCAATTTAGTTGCTGAAATGTAAAAAAAACAGATAAAAAAAAAAAAAAAAAAAAAAAAAAAAAAAAAAAAAAAAAAAAAAAATCTCAAAAAATACAATAGCTACCAGCGAAAAGGAATACATTTTTGAGATCCTGGTAAATAATTCAACATCGGGAAAATGTGAAAGATGAATAGAGTAGTGAAAAAAAATAAAAAAAATTTTAATGTTTTGGGTGTGTGGTGTGAAGGTGAAGTGAGTGTCGTTATGTGTGTGCATGTGTAATATGATTTAGAAGGCCTATTTGAGACCTTTTATTGGTTCTTCTTAAAATTTGAGAGTTAGTGTTTTATACTTTGCATAGTACTAAAAATAAATCACTGCGCTGTAATCTCAGAGCAACCAGTAGGTAGCGCCTTTCTATCTAGATTACTTGCATATCCATTTACCTGCGCGGCGAATGTTTTCCATCAGCTACACCCCACATGAGGGGTAGGACTTCGAGAAAAGCACTACTCGAGCAACACCACTGACAGACGACGCATAGACTCAGAGAGCCCACCGGAGGAGCGATATACCACCGAGTAAGACTGCTTACCACGTGAAAAGAGCGTGATAGATGATAATCCTCCCCACGATCTCCTCTAGTTCAAAAAAGTCCGAAACGGAGACCCACTCTGAACCTGCGACAGAGACCACGGCACACTGTGGTTGAATACCCATTGACGCGCATTCCTTTTAAGTTTCTTGAAATAAATCGTAAAAACACAAGAAAGTTCCGAGAAGAATTTATCCTTTCTCTTATAGTTTATGTATGTAAAGATCGGCGACATCCGCGCAATTATAAAAATGCCTCGTAAATTAGACCTCGTACTAATGCAGTTGATAGATTTTAACTAAATTATAATCAAATAAAGAGCATATATTTGTAATTATAATTCACAATCGTTAGTTGTTTCCACGTACTGTGTTTTTCCAACCAAAACTTCTGCTTGAAATTACACAACAGGGAGAATTATATATGAATAATTCATTTGCTTATTATTTTTTATATTACAGTCGTTTATTTTGTGACAATCTACCACCCGCCTCTGAGTAAACTAAACTCCGGACCCATGAGCTCATCCCAAGCTAACCCTCCCACATCGCTACTGTCTGTAGCCTATGACATCAACGCTGTCGACTCTTTAAGATCAATCACATATGCCGAACCATATCACGACTGTGTCTCGTACGATTTAATCAAACGCTAAAAGTGGAATATTCGAGTACTGTAATACAGTTCCTTTCTTGTGTCATCGATAATCTGGTACTGTTAAATAATTAAGTATATCACAATCACATTCTTCACATGCCCCAAAAAAAACTAATCATATAGTAGATGCGTGAGTATAGCGTCGGGAGATTCTTGACCAGGGTACCACGTCTAAACTAGTCCTCTCCATATCCTTCCTATATTCACAATTATATATAGTATACTAGAGTCAGTGTAGACTCTAGTCAGTATGACTAGCCTCTATATATATATATATTAACTTGGTACTATGGCTGAAATGTGAGCCGCTATAGTGAGCAGCCTAATTATCTAATTGTTGAAATACCGACTAATTGTCATATTTAATGCGCGGCGCGACATAGCGTTATATAGTGGTGAAAATTGATTTATAATCCACCAACTCATATCTCAAAAACATACATAGCTGTAGCGAAAAAGCGTCAATAAGTAGCATCTGCTGGCGCGTAAGCGCGTGTCAGTATTCTGAGTGCAGAATAATGATGTGCAGGTAGGCAGGTCCATTCCAAAACAGAAAAGAGATGAAGAAATAGGATGACATAGTCCATCATCCCGATAAACCTCAACATAAGAGCACAATACGCAACAATGCACATACAATTATGTGGATCAAGATAATATAATATTAGCGCAATATGAGAGAGTTCTGAAAAAAAAAAAAGAAACATAGAGAACAAAAGGCGGATTAAGTCCTTTCTGTGTCCTCAATGATATTGACTTGTTCTTGCTGTGTGAGATATGATTGATAGATGAGCAATCATTCTATAGTGACATCACCGCCTTCATATGCGGCTAATACCCATATGTTCAAGGTTTGTACAGAGGCAGAATTAAATAACGATGCTCCATTTAAATATATCTATATAACCCTATTCTATTTTGCTTTTTTCGGATTTACTGCGATAAGAGATTCAGCACCCAATGGGGGCCTAATAACTTATTACTTCGCGACCAGAGTGCCTGCTAGTGAGCGATGTTCGTGAGAGTACTAGCATGCGGGCACATGCGTTTGTAATCCTGTGCGATGGCTCGAGGAGACTCACAAGACTAATTACACTCCTGAACCCCGAGTGGCGAGGTCTCGGAACCCACTGCGCGCTTTGGTAATGCGCGTGTGGAAACAAACCGTCGATTTTAATAAAGGTGGCGTACCGCTGAGGGTAGAAGTGGTAACAAAACCTGCTCTTAAAAATATAGTGTTCCTTCGTATCAGGACGCCCCTGTGCCACCCCCAATGCCACGTGACGAAGTACCCCATTCACTCGCGAGAGCGTGCTATAGACCCGAAGTTCGAAGCAAACATTAGTGTGGTGAAATGGTGAGATTGATTGGATTAATCTTATTGTGTAGGAAACTACGTTCCTGAGGTAATACATAGATGATCGCTCTTTCGTATCCATTCTGCGTATTCGCGCACCTATACGTAACACTAATTACTCATGTCTGTATAATAACAGGTAAAAGCTAGATGTAGTGATCACATTCGTTATACGGATGCCTACACTGTACTTGAATATATAATCAACGTATAATATTTATAGCTAGACCCATGCTCCTAAAAAAAAAGAGTAAAGTACATACTGATTTAATTTGCCTAACGTGTTTGCGTATAAGGCTTTGATTATATGTCTGTTATACACTAATTTCCCTCACTTACAGAATCTATACGAAGCGAGACTAAACACACCATAATAAAAGATGAGCGTTTATGTTACACCTATGAATTGTCTTGTAGTTTTAGAGGAGCCATAACATGAAGTCTACGCTGTTCTACTATCTAATATCTTATATTTAAATCTTATTTAGCATTATTCCCCCTGCCACATATACAAATCCAGCGGCTGAAATCTTTAAAAACAAAAAGCGTCAGTACTAACTACTAGGTTCCCATGACAACTATATATTGTTCACTGTTTCTTAGTGATTTTGCGTTCTATTATTCGCCCTCGATGTTATTGAGCTAACGCGTATTGTTTTAGGATTTAAAATCCAACCCTGCTAAGAACTATATATATATATATTAATATATATAATATAATATTATATAGATAATATATTATATATATATAATATATTAATAATATTATATATACTATATTAATAATATTAATAATAATAATTTAATATAATAAAAATAGTATATATATATTAATAAATAAACTATTATTAATTATATCATTTAATATAATATATATATATATATATATATATATTATATTAATAATATAATTAAATATATTAATATATATATATATAATATAGTATATATAATATATATATATACTATACTATATATATAATTATATATATTAAATATTAATTATATATATTAATTATATAAAATTATATATATAGAAATAAATATGCTATAGGGCAGTATAAATAAATGAAAAAAATGAAAAAACAATTTTATTTATATATAATTACTACATTAAAATTTAGTGAAAGATAAAATATGTTTCAGAACTTTCTAGATTGTGATGGAGACTTTTTATTCACAGTAGTAAAAAAAAACTTTGAAAGGATATGTATCAAAGCAGGATTCGATTCGCGATTCGGATTCGAGTATTCGAGCATTTTACATAGGATACGAGATTCGAGATTTTTAACACCCATCACATACGGATATATCAGTGATTATCGTAATCGAATTACAAAAGGTATATTTCGTGACTGGATTTCATGAGGATATCGTGGAATTCTCACAGGAATATCGAACATTATATATATTTATATTCTCAAACCACCCACGGTATTACGGTATATTTTCGAAAATCAATAGGTAGATGTAAAGATGAATAGATAAATGAACTGATTATATATAGATAGAGTATATATATATATTAAATATTATATATATATTATAATATATATAATTAATATATATATATATAATATATTAAATAAATATAATATTATATATATCTATATATAATATATATATATATATATATATATATATATAGATATATATACTATTAATATAATATATTTATAATATATATATATATTATTATATATATATTATTATATATATACATTATTAATATTATATTATTATATAATATATATATATATTATATTAAATATATTATATATATTAAATTATAATATATTATATAATATATATAATATAATTATTAATATATATATATATATATAATTTAGATTAATAATATTATATATATATATTATATTTATAATAATATATACTTATTATATATATACTAATAATAATATTTATAATATATATAAATATATAATTATATAATATTAAATATATAATATTATATTATCATATACTTTTTATTCTTATTTAACTTTGAATATAAAACAAATTAATCATAATATATTATACATGCGAATTTAGTTTAATCATATATATCGTAAAACATTCTATGAAGCGTATAGCGTGAATTCTTACACTCAAATAACTTTGTCAAGTAGGAAGCAAAAATTACGATATACAATTTCCCCCATAAAAGAAATTTTTTATCATGACTTTATGAAATGAATCTAATAAAATAAGGTGACCGAACCAAAATAGGAGTATTAGAGCTTACACCTGGTAGAAGTTATTGCAAATAATCTATATTAATTAACTTTCCTTTTGTCTTATTATTACCTTATTCCCTGAAATTTTCAAATGTTGGATTACTAAATGAGTATAATAAAGGATGTAAATACTGAGTAATGCCCTGTAAATTGAGTATTTAAATTAATTTATTAGGAATTTCTAAGTTAATTAAATATAATATATGTTTTTATAATTATATATATACATTATAAAATATATATATAATAATATATTAATAATACTATATATATATATAATATAATATTAATATATAATGCCTTAGACGAAGTTTAATACTTATGGGTTGAACTTTAAATATTTTTCAGATATTATAAATAAATACGTAAACTATAGTCCTATTAACTAGAGGAATTATTTATAACAACATTTATTTAAATGATATTTTAGTTATAATCAGACGTTTCGGATAAATGTCTATCCATCATTTTCAAATAATTGTGATAGTGTTTTTAAAATAAAAAACATTATACCACATTATCATACAATTAATAAATACTATTATAATAAACATTATACTAAATAGAATAAATTAACAAAATATTTTCATAAGCACCTATCCATAATATAAACTAACTTTAATCATTAAAATATTTAATAAAACACCAAAAGACTGAGTGATATTGAAATACATATATTATAATGTGTGATAGTGGTTGTTGTTTACTTATATTCAATAATACGAGTGAAATCTATTAAATGACTAGAACTTGAAACAAACTTAGAAATAATTAATAATAATAAATACATAATAATAATAATAATAATTAAAATAATAATAATAATAATAATAATCAATAATAATAAATAATAATAATAAATACATAATTAAAATATAATAATTAATAAAAAAATTAATAATACATAAAAATTAAACACTAACAATGGTTTTGAAGCTGCACCAACAATGTCATGCGAAAAATAGCACTATTGGACACATATATTATTGTAAGAGATGGGTATGATAGTCTTGATTAAAAAGAGGGACTAATCCAAAGCATTCTATCTACCTGAATCCGATATTCTGACTCATAAAAATAAAAATTGAATTAGAATAAGTAGATCGAAATAACATTTATTTGAAGAGATATGTGATATGTTGGTCTCTACAGTGTGACATGGCATGCTTCTCTTTATATGAGTAAATAATTATACCGAATATTCGGGATTAGATAAGGCGCCGAACCTGTGCGAAAGAGAGATCTCTTGCACCTTAAAACTAATCATTAAATGTAGCGATAGTTTCACCTACGTAGATAATGAGCGTTGCAGACTTGACACATACATAATATATTTTATATAATATTATATATATTACCGCGGTCCAATGAGGATATATGAGAGCAACGATGGTGATTACGCCTGCCAGCGACTAAAGTACGCTTTATGCAATGCTGACTCCACGTGCACGCAAGCCTTATTAGGCTATGCAATAACGCAAAACTTCAGATTGTGTTGTCGGCGTTTATATTTTCCCCATGCACATTCAAAGCCGGCTACGTTTATCTCCAATGGCGTGCATGGGCTTCGCGAGAAGAGATGTTCCCTGGTTACACAAATATAATCTCTCCAACCATCTTAGCCTGTTTGGTTTATATGTGAAACCAAGGTTGTAGGTGGCATGAACACGCTCCCCAACTTCGCGACGGTAGCTTAACACCGCAAGGTGAAACTTTAATTAACCGACAAATAATTTGATATCTAAGGAAAATATACTCTAAGCACAGGAAGTCATAAAAAGTATTCAGTAATACTCAAATCAATTTCGATCAGAAACGGACGGGAATAGATCTCTATGGTCAATAGAGTACTACCTATATCTTTATACTAAAACTATCAACCTCAATCAATTTTTAACTAAATAAATATAATACAGATTACAATAAAGCTATCAATTCCATGACAATTGTATGGTGCTAAGAACCTATCAAACCAAAATTTATCATATATTTTATTATGTATTATTTATATTAATTTATATTTATTAATATCAATTTAATGTTAATATTATTAATTATATTATTATATATATTATTATTTATTTAAATGTGACTGTAGATCTCGAGTCCCTATGTCTCAAGAGTAGTAAATGTGAATAAAATCGTAATATTACTTATTAACATAAATTAATTATAATAAAACTATTATTAATTAGTTATTAATTATTATTAATTATTATTATTATTATTATTATTCCATTATTATTGTTAGTATTATTTATATATATCTTAAATTAATTGTTCATTTTTAATTAAATAATTATTAGTTTTGGTATCACTAGTGAAATTCTGCATTATCCTTCTCAGTAATTAATTTATTATTATTATATATTAATATTAAAATTATTATAATTAATTTAATTATTATTATTTAATTTATATTATATAAATTATATATTATTTAATAAATATTTAACATACAAAGTAACTTCAATCAAATATATATATATATATATATACTAATATGTTAATTATCAATTTAAGAATAGATTCTAATTAAAAAGATCACATACAGAAATACTTAACATAACTAATAACTCCCAGAAGAATAATTCATTAAGTCCACTTTACTCAGAAAGGGTGATCACATAAGTCCGATATAAAAATAACTACATAAGATATATTAACTAAATCTATCCAATCAATTCATGGCAAATCTAATAAAGCTAAATAGAGAGCGATTAATTATACACGTACTTGGACTTATTCCTTTCTATACGCTATTCTGTTTCGATCCGAGTACTGTTTATTATCTATTGAACACTGAAAGTGAAGAATAAGCTTTTCGCTTGTCTTTGATTATCCCAATTCTTCTCTCATGTAGCGTTAGATACCATAGTGTCCACAGCATTTATTGTATCTGAAGGTATATGCGAAGTAATGAGATTCGCTCAGAACTCGAGAAGGCATGCTTCGAAGGCAGGAAGTGAAGATTAATGAGTTGGCAGAACGGAGCGATATGAATAGCAAGAAATGTTGTTGAATAGTTCCACAATATTAAGAAAGAACGATTTAGAATAGCCAAAAGATTGATAAAATGAAGAGGAGAATACAGAACCGACGAGAACAAGTCAGACTTCAACGAAAAGCTACTTAAGTCCTGAAGAGAAAATGAAGCATACTGCAGCAGGAGAAAACGCTTTCTTTAAGCTGTCGAGCAATCGAGGCAATTGACCTATATCAATTCTGTACAGAAGCTATCTAACTCAAGAGAGGATAGAGTCTCCGACAGCCTCCATTCCTATCCCTTCAGAACCTAACTCTAGCATTTGTCTTGTAAGCCTCCCTATCATATAGTATGATATTTTTCGCGAATTACATTGTACACCCTTCTGCAGAAAAATTGCGCAACCATGTTTCTTCATGTGTATAAATTTTATATATATAGGATATTTAGTTAGTTGTTAAAAAAACAACTAAAAAAATACGAACTTTATTGTACAAACATTTGATAGTAATTACATCCTAAATAGTATTTAAATCTCCATATTAATAATTTTAGTGGACATAAAATACAAACCATTTCGATTTAGTGTTATAATATCTGAGACCAACCATGAACGAAAGAGAAATCACTCATTAATTAGGTGATTATTGATATGTAATTTATTTATTAGCCATCTGAGCCTTTATAAGTTCGATGCATATCAACCCTTACTTCCGATAGCTAAGTATAATATCACCGATTCATATGATGTTATAAACAATATAATCAAACCACCTACTGCGAGAATATTCATATCTACTCGAGCGTTTGCTTGTTTTAGACCTGTATACACCTATGCGATAACTGAACGAGTAATATTCTATGAGTTTTCTGTCCTTGAGAAATAGAAAATTCTTAAGAATTACACTTCTCTATCATCTTATTTCTGTTTTAAGCTTTAAATTATTTTATCAGGGATTACCGGCTGTGACTGAGTACCCATCTGCGACCATGAAGTGAATGTGGGCTGTATATAAGACACACACTATATTTCTGAAGAGTCGCGAGAAAACCTCGACGGCAGGATCTGGTTTGTAGCGAAGCATCCTGTACGTCCTTGCGAAGGCGCGCGCCCTATAGTAGCAATGAAATCGAACGATAAACAACCAACGGATATAAATGGGTATATTAACATTGTTATGAATAAAAAATTCGTGTTATTTTATATTTATAATATAACTTATAAATTTTACTTATTTTAGATATCTTTGCTATTACAAATAAAATAATAGAATTGTTATCTATGTAGATTATGCTGCAGCTGGCGATTATGGGCTTCCTTATCGATAGATCTTTTCTCCATTTCAATTAGTTAAGGTAAATAGATCATAATTGACCCAGAATTCCTTATGCAAAACCCAACATCAACATCTCCTTAAATAGAGATTATTCTCATATCTATAATAATAATTTAACCTAATGTATAATAGCTCAACTTATAGATGCTTACTATCAAAATAGAGTTATAATATATTCATTAACGAAGATAACTAAGTAAATAATGCGAAACACAAAGCGGTAACTCAAGGATGTCTCTTGAGAGTAACCTGAAAAATAGTTACACCAGCATAAGAGCAATATCGTTTTTTAACTCACAAACTTAACGAGTAACTCACAACAAACAGAGGAAAAAAAAAAAAAACAATTTAACTTGTCTGCACTAACGACTCAAAGGCATCCACGAACTCATAGTGCCTTCAGCAGCGAGGGCCCTCCAGCATCACACCTCTTGCTGAGCACAGCGTGCCACCATCCTGAATGCTGTTATCGCACCGGTAGGCAGTGCATGCCCCCATCAAGAAGAAGTTGTTCTTATTCGATTATTTTATTTATATTTTTTTATTTATAATATGTAAAACTATATAATATTAATTTAAATTAGTATATTAATTAATAATTTGACTTATTTTTACTATGAATTTGTTAATTCGATAATATAAATACATATATTCAATTTATTCCCTATGTATATAAGTAAATTATTTTGTGCCACTTCTCCGCCGCTTTATTGATTCTTATTATATATTATTATTCTTACTATTAATGACTAGAGAGAATTATATGGACGTTCCTGACTTTCCTTTTCATATTGTTAAATTATTATTATTATTATAGCAATTATTATATATTGTGTCCTAATAAAGGAGTCTAATTCTTAATATTATCTGATATATTTTCGTTACACTGCTACATTTATCTGATTTTTTAATAGTGATTCGTATGAGGAAGATGCGCGGCCTCCTGGTCAGTCTCGAAGAGTGAGTGTGCTGAGTGTCGTGCTGTGTGTGTGTGATGTGGTAGTGTGTGTGTGTGTGTGTTTGTGATATATATCTACAATGCGCTTAAAGTATCGTATAGGCGCCCTAAATTCTGCAGGGTGTTAAGAATGATCGAAAGTCGCTATGAATCACTCGTTGTAGACTGCTGTGTGTGTGTGTCTCTCTCCTCTCTCTCTCTCTCTACTCTCTCTCTCTCGAAACTCTCTCTCTCTCTCTCTTCTCCTCTCTCTCTCTCTCCTCTAGATATATATATATATATATATATATATATATATATATATAGTATATATATATATATATATATATATATAATATTATATAAATATAGGTAAACTAGTCCTCAAGGGGACCCAACCCCTTTTAAAAAAATCGAAAATTCGTATAAAGTGACTTAAATTGGTATATAGATCAATAGAGAGTAAAATCTAATAAGTGACATATATATGTAAATTTCTAGAAAGAGTAGTGATTATGACATAGATGAGAGTTGGCTCTAGTCACCACGAGTATGCTGGAGCCGGTTGTCGGTGCTACAGAGTATTAAAATTAATATCATTAAATAACTAAATATTGAGTATATGATTATATAATTAGTGAGTTTTACCCTATATAAGGTTATCCGAGGACCGTAGAAGTCTCTAGAATATTAGAGGGTAGTATAATTATCCTGATATATATATGATGATGTCATTGAGGACCCCCATAAATAGAGGAGCTCTAGTCCTTGAACGAAAAAGAGCTACAATAAGTGCATAATAATGTAAAAGATTCGAAGCAACTTAGATGAAGAAGGCCTACCCAATGAAAGAGAAGACGAGCAAGACATCGAGTGATGCGGAAGAACTATGGATGAATAAGCGAGAGATGTCTGCCGAGAAATGTCAAATGTGATATGTGAGAGAGATGTCGCAAAAAAAGTATATTAGAGACACCACAATATGCGTATGCTAGGCTTCACGTTTTATTTTATACTTTTGATTGCTATCGTAGATGAATATTTAAAAACATCGTGTAATGAAGAATACAAATAAAAATAAAAGATATAAAAATTTTAAAATAAAAAATAAATATATACGTCCGTCACTAGAATATTCAATAAAATACACTAATCCAAATCAAGTAGAATAAAATCACATAGATTTGTATTTTTCTATCCACTCTAAGAATATATATCAATAAGCAAAATAAATAACATAATAACCCAGAAATAAAGAACAGCTTATCCTTTATCCTGATATATAGAACATGAGTCACAAAATTATTGAAACTGTTATCACGAAGCGTATTCCTTCAAATCATATAGCCTAGTTTATAATAGATCAGTTTGAGTCACTTTAGATATCAAAACTATCTACTCCTTCACCACCTGTACTGTATATAGAGTTGACTATATGAACCATTTGATCACAGTAAAACGTGTCTGAGTAATACACAATAAGCTAAGACATTAAATGCTACCAAAACAATTGCGTTAAATTGAGTACATTGTCATGTAGACATCATACTATCCATTCACCCACTTACATATGTAGATCTATTGATTAACTAATGTATCTATTTAATCATATTGATTACTATTGATTTCCAAGTCATATTTTTTTTATATAAAATTATGTATCAAATAATGTAAATACTTTACATACCTTAAATAAGCAAATCAGTAAATCAAATCAAACCCCCTCATACTATTTCTGTTATTTATTACTATCATTATCTATATATGATCATTATCTGTATGATTTATTGATTCAGGTCAAATTTTTTACTAAAATTTCATGTATTTACATACCCTAAAGCAGTTAAATCTAGTATAAATCTAAGTAAATCAACAACTACTATATCAAACCTAACCCTCCTGCTCTATCTTATCTATTTAGATCTAATATTAGATCTATTGATACTAAATTAGATTCTAATTAATTACTATATGATTATCAAGTTCAAAAAATTTTACTATAATATTTATTAACTACGCCATATCATTCAGATAAATCAAACCACAAACCAAGCACCCTCCTGTCCAGTCATAATCTATCCCACCAATATATGATCTATTGATCTAGTTGATCTATTGATTCAAGTCATATTTTTCTAAAATTATGTATTATTACATTACCTAAACATATAGTAAAATCATAAAATTATATAAGTAAATACATAACACACCATCCAAGCCACCCTCTGTCCATCCATTAGATCATATTGATTTAATTATCTATATCAATCTATTGATCTAGTGCAATCTATTGTTTCAGAGTCAACAATATTCGAGTTATTACACTATATGGCATATATAAATAATAATAATACTAATAACTCTGGGGAATCATAGTTCTATATATATAACAAAAAAAATAAAAATATATGATCAAATCAATATAATAGAGGTGAAATATAATATATATATATAACGTTAATACTAAAAGTATTCCACTAATAATAAAGCTAATCTATAGCATAATCTATAGTAATAATAGTAGTATTAACAGACCTACTAGAGCCTTAGAAAACATCTATAATTTCTATACAAGACAGAAAGAGTCGGACTATGTATAGCTGACAAAATAGTTTTATCATGTTGCAAAAATAATATAAGCACTGAGTAAAGACCAGTAGCTTATATTATTTTTGCCCCAACAATAAAATGCTAAATCATATATAATGAAAAAATGTTTTATCAACCGCGCTCCCTGTTTATCTCTAAAATAGTATCACTTCATATAATCTAAATCTCAAATATTTCAATATTTATCAATTAATAGACACAGAATCATTTTAAATATAGATTATAATAAATTTATATTTCAACTTTATATCCAGAGTTTAAACTCTCTGAGTATAATTATGCATTTACAGCAGTGTGCGTAAAAAGATAAGATCATAAAATGAAGTCGATCAATATCACACAACGAAGTTCTTCTCATAATATATATCTTATCATAGCAAATAATTATTAGCCTTAACAACAGTGATACCTATATGTAAATACTCGTAAATGGACTACACACCTGACAAACCCTGAAACACAATCACCGGAGTTTCTTTGGATATAGCGATACTAGATCATATAATAACATAAACTACACTACACCAGTTCACAAACCATACACAACAGTAAATAGTATACACTACCACAGATAATACACACATAATAATACAAAATAAGACATACAAATAATAAACACAATACAATTCACCAACATTCACCTTATTATTATCAATAACATATCATACCCTAACATAAGAATTTTATTTTTACTATATAATATATAAATTAAAATAACCATATACGAATATCACTAAATATAAATTGACACAAAAACAATTTAATGAATACCTTACCTAACCAACATCTAAGATAACCATAACGGGTAAAGAAACTAACATAATACCTATAAATACTTATAAACTATCTGATAAAAGCTAAACTATAGTATAGATACATTAAATAATACTTTGAGAGACACATACAATTACACACGTGGAATTATATACACATATCATTATATAACAAAATCATTAGTCAATATAAGCGTAATACATAACGAGGGAAGTAAAACATAATTTATTTTCTATATTTTAATATATAACATATAATTTTCATTAAAAAAAAATTAAGTATACTATGTATATATATTATAAATACATAAAAACATATATATAAACAAATATATAAACATAAGTATCTATATTATTAAATATATTAATTCAAATAATAATCAGATAAATAGGATTAAATATCATGAGAGTTAATTTAGGAAATGATCTGGGCATTACAAACTTTGAAGATGTAAGTATAAATGCCGTCAAGTACTAACTAACTAATACACCATATTTTTATACGCTCCGTAATATCGTATGCGTTCGATTCAGCAGCACTCTCTCTACATACAAAAGAAAGAAGTAAACTCATCCAAAGGTTCAGATAGCTATTAACGAACAAAAATGTAAATATATTATACTGATTTAATATGTATGAAGATCTTTATAAATTAATTGTTTCAGAAAGAGATACAGACAAATAATTGTTCTTAAATACAAATTAAAATTAGAAATAGTTATAAAGATATTACCGTATTATTTATAGACATATATATTAGGCCAGGAATTATGTGAGTAATTAAAAATAATAAAATGGAATATAATGAAAAAACAATATGTAGATACGTATATCAACAAATATATGTACA
>JABUQX010106522.1:2500-7500 GCA_015478945.1 Trachelipus rathkii | reverse complement strand
TTGTATATATAATATTCAAATCCTTATATGGTTTCTCTAATTTCAAATATTTACTATGTTAATTTTCGTAAAGCTTCCTCTGAAATTAAATCTTTGAACTATTTTTAACCTTTGAACTTTGTGAGAATCTGGAGTGACGCTGTTACTCAGGACAATAGATAACATATTACAAAGATTTTTAGTGCTTTCTCCTGTCCTGAAAGATTTTTAATGCTTTTTCCTGTCCTGAAAGATTTTCAGTGCTTTTTCATCTGTTAAAATGTTTTCAGTGCTTTCTCCTCTCTTGATAAATTTTTAGTGCTTTCACCTTTTCTGAAATATTTTCATGGATTTTTCCTCGGTTGAAATAATGTCAGTTGATCCCTTGAAAAATTTTCAGTGCTTTTTCCTCAGCTGAAATGTTTTCAATGCTTTATCCTCTCATAAATCTTTTTAAAGTTTTCTCCTTTGTTGAAATATTTTTATTAATTTTTCCTCTGTTAAAATATTTTCAGTGCATTCTCCTCTGTTGGAATATTTTCAGTGCTTTCCCTCTTTTGAAATATTTTCAGTGCTTTCTAATCTGTTTAAATATTTTCAATGCTTTTTCCTCTCTTGAAAGATTATCAGCAGTTTTTCCTCTCTTAAATCACATATAATAATGACGAATCTGTTTTAAATTTTATTTCCAATTTATTTCTTATTTATTTCTTATTTATTTCTTATATCATTTATTTTTTTACTCCTCGATCAAATGAAAATTAAAAAAAGAAACAGAAAACTCTAAAGATTTATTTTGTTTAAATTTTTCTTAAAATTATAAACATAATTTTTTAAAATATTTTATTTTCTTACAGTTTATATGATAAATGCTCCCCAAATTATTTTTCTTATTCTCTTCACTACCTTAGAAGAAGAACAAAGAAATAAGTTCTTTTGAATTAGTTCTACAAAAGTTATATGTAGTGATATAACCTTGTAGTTTTATTTTTCGGTTAGTAGTTGTCTAAATGAGGGGAAACGAACCCCTTACTTAACCGTTATTCTCATTCTTGCTTTTGTATATATATATATATATATATATATATATATATATATATATATATATATATATATATATATATATATATATATATATATATATATATATAACTACCTTTTAATGTGCTTTATCCCCTTTTCAGAGGGTAACACGGGGGGACCACAGGAAATCGAACTTTAAGGCCGGCTATCCCAAACCAGCGCCACCAACGTGTTCGCAGTCGAGTTTTAATTCTTGCCCCCAGGTAGATAAAACTCCAACTGCTACGCGGAGGATTTGGACCAGCGTCCTCTAGTATGAGAGGCGGCGACTCAACTCGCGCCACGAGTGTCCTTATATATAGGTTATTGCTACGCTGGCTAAGGTTATTATATATATGTATATATATATATAGTTATATATATATATATACATATATTGTATGATATATATATTATTATATATATATTTTTTTTTTAAAAAAAAAATATATATATATATATATATATATTATATATATATATATATATATATATATATATATATATATATATATATATATATATATATATATATATATATATATATATATATATATATATACATACGCATGCTGGTTGATGTAGATATATATATAAACAAAAACATATATACCTATAAAATTTATCATATATATATATATATATATATATATATATATATATATATATATATATATATATATATATATATATATTTCTGACAAGGTCTGGAGCACGCTTCCTTCTTATATTTTTCATATTTCCTATAATCAAGGAACTTTCACACGTCGTCTATCAGATCATGTCGGCCCTTGATAAAACAATCCTTTTTCAGAATTCTTCAACTTTAGTGGGTTGCATGTGGGCCTCCAACCCTTTCCACCAAGGGAGATATAAGAACAATGTGCCTAATGTAATATTTACGAAAGACACGTTCTTTTTGAATTTTTTTTTTGTGTTTAGCTTATATTGTATTATATTATATTCTATTGTACAATTTAATTAATTATAGGATATTAATTAATATCTAATATTTAGTTAAATAAATATAATATATTATTAATTAATTACTACTTTTCTTTATTACATAACCGAGCAACCACCTAATTATATTATTCTTCTTATTACTCGTTTTTCACTTTTTCTTAATTTTTTTTAAAACTTTTTCTAATTTTCATATTTCTCCTCAGTTTCATAAGTAAAAAATTTTGCGCATTTTTCCCCTCACTATTTTATAATGATGAAATATATAGAGGGCGTCATATGGTAAAATTTGATATAAAAGTATAACGGAAGAAGAATTTTCTGAAAACTGTTTTCGCACAAAGAATTTTAATGAAAAATTTTGATGAAAATACTGACGTGATACTAAATATCTAAATATCTAAGTATCTAAGAGTATAAAAATAAGATAAAAAGTAATGAAAGTATCTAAAAAGTTGACAAATTTTTCTTAATGAGAATAATTACATGAAATAATTTGGCATTAAAAGTTGTTTTATGTTGCAAATATTTTTCATTTCCTGTACGGCTTTATATATATATATATATATATATATATATATATATATATATATATATATATATATATATATAAATTATATATATATATATATATAATATATATATTTTTAATTTTTGTATATATAGTATATATATATATATATATATATATATATATATATATAATATATATATATAATATATATATATATATATATATATATATATATATATAGTTATATATATATATATATATTTATGTATATATATATATATAAATATTTTTTTTTTTTTGAGTTAGTGTACAGGACCCACCACGGCACACAAAGGAGCGGCCACACTGGGCTGAGATCAGCACCATGGAGGCCCGTCATATATATGTTTCAAATGTCAAAGAAAGATTTGATTGGTGAAATGAAATGAATATTCAGTCAAAATAAATAAAAAACTAAAATAAATTTTTATCCTTGCCATTGTTAATGTCTAGATTACATACAATAATCAAATACTATAAAAGAATATTCCACTCTTGAGATACAAGAAAATAGTGTTTACTGCTAAGTGGGAAGATCAGATAAGATTATGGCATAATCTTGTAGAAGTGTTATGGACCGTAAAGTAGGAAAATAACAACAGCGAATAGGGTCCAGGTGAGAACAATTAATGAAAATGTATTGAACAGATTGCTGGGTGTGGCGAAGGCAAAAATGGGAAAGGTTGCGTGACATGTAGTGGTTGTGGGTGATATTAGTGTGGCCAATACGGAGGCGTGAAAGTATCACCTCATGTAAGCGCTTTCGTTGGTTGGAGGAAGACCACTCACCGATGTTCGCTTTAAGTTTCCTGAGTTCTTTTTCCCCCCACCCGATCACTCGGTCCAGCACTCTGCCAACAAGACGAAAGCCCTGTGGAAGAGCAGGATAGTAACAGTTGACGGGAGGCGGCCTTGTCGAATGGCATCCGGAGGTACCTGGAACAACTCGAAAAGAGGAGGCGGCCATTTTGGCCTCTGTCCAGCGTTCATTGCCAGTTACCCCTACTTGAGACAACACAAAATAATTCGTTCCTTAAGGAGTGGAGAAGTCGAAGAAATTTTTTACAGCTGATACCATTGCGTTTTTAGAATAAGGGGTTTTAAGCGCTTAACGCGCTAAAGAGAATCTGAAATAAAACGAAATATGATGATCTTGGTTAAGTTAGAATTCGAGAAAGGGTCAATCATATACCGTTAACTCTGCTGTAAAAATGAAGCATAAGGGGGAAGGGTATGGAGAGGTTGCGTCAGGAAAGACCAGCAGAAGCGCCACAACTGTCCCTATTTTAGAGCCGTCAGTAAACCCTGGAGTAAATTTCATCGTGAACTGCGGCGTGAGACAAAAATGATGCTTTTAACAGGGCAGCCCGGGATGGCTAGATTTGGAGAGAGATGTCAGATCCAAGCAAATGGTAGGAGAGGGGAATAGCCAAGGTTTGTACCCTTCGTCAAAAGAGAAGGGCAGCACCTTTTGAAAGGAATGTTGAGGAAATTAAAGATGTTATGAACCGTCTTTGCAAATGGCCAGAATTAGGATTCTGAGGTACCTCCTGCAGATCGGTGTCAGGCAGACCGGTATTGCGGTTGAAACGAAGAAACTTGTACCGACATGATGTATTCTCTTGAAGAGAGAGTGGCATCACATGGGATTCAACTTCAGCTCACCTGGGGGACGATCGAAAGCTCAGTGGATATACGGAATCGCGTCGTTTGAATGATCTAACAGTGTAGTAGTGTTATGTAGGCCTGACCCATATACTGCCACAGCCATAATCAGTTTCGAATCGGATGTAGGGCAAACGTAAAGCGCAAAAGGATTTTGCTATCAGCACCCCAAGATTTTGAGCGAGATAACGTAACAAGTCAAGGTGCATGACAAGTTGTTTTTGAGTGTTTAAATATGCGGTGCAATGCAAGTGGTCATCTAGAGAGCCTAGAAATTTGACCTGTGAAGTTACAGAAATTCGGCGAACCATATAAGGTTAGGTTCGCTGGAAGAAGGTGGCAAGTTCTTCATGTGTCTTGGGCATAGTTCTTCGATTCCCTTTTTCTTAAAAAGCACTGCTGAGGTTTTGGTGAGAGAAAAATGGAAGCCATAGGAGTTACCCCCACTGTGAAATATTTTCAATAGCTAGTTGAAGTTGCCGTTCGAAAAGGGCAGCCTGGCACCGGCTATGTATAATGCTAAGTCATCGACATAGAGAGAAAAATTGACAGTCGCTGGGATAGAAGTAACGATATCATTAAATCGGAGAGCAAATAGTAGTACACTTAAAACCACTACCCTGCGGAACGCCTTCATCCAGAGTAAAGTGGGGTGACAGAATAAATAGAAGAGCACCGAACTTGCATGGATCTGTTTGACAAAGGCATTTAATGAAAGAGGGAGTTGTTCAGCGAAAACCGAGCGAATGGAGTTTAAGGAGGATCCCAGTTCTCCACG
>JABUQX010106521.1:50000-57938 GCA_015478945.1 Trachelipus rathkii | reverse complement strand
CCATGCCTTCTCTCAAACTTTTATCTCATCTCCTTCTGAGCATTCTGCTTACACGAGACTTACAACGCGCGCTATGAGATATACTTATGGGAACATCATGAGACGAGACCTCTGTGTGTTACATAGGTATCGCCGTCATACTCACTTAGTTGCATGTTTCAGCCACCCTGAGCCGTATATATATCCTGATGTGGACGAGGTAAATCGATTTAGAAGACTTCAGCCTCTCTTACCATATTACCTCTCATATCCACTTTGCGCAATCTCTCTGTCCAGCATCATATGCGTTTTTCGTCTCACTCCATAGAAGTCTCAAATAACGTCGCTCCTCATAAAGCTTAGCATGCTTTGGTTTGCACCTTTCACCTTTTTTCAAATATGCGGTCATCATCTCAACTCGCGACAGGGCTTTTTTCAAGAATTAAGCACGATAAATAATAATCAATAAAAGAAAAATCCATCACACACAGCATAATACGCTACACCTCTCTCTCAGTCAAGTAAGATCAGGAACGGATACATGTTAACAGACGAGAAAGATTTCAATATTCTCGGGCAGCTGTGTAACATCAGACAAGAAGACACGCGAATGGTGCAAGCTGAATGTATGAAAGTAGCTTGGAGATATATAAAGTCAGCCACAACAATCACCGCCTGGAGTTGGAATAATCACCACCACACACAGTTCTCGCTCTCGTGAGCAGGGCACCCTTAGTATACACTGACCTAATGAGATCAAGTTAGGCGTGACACAAGCAGTCTATACTATCAGTGCACATCTCGCAGCACCTAAGGTAGGATAAATGCAAGAGATAGAGGAAAAATGAATACTAATAAAGAAAGTACACTTTCAGCATGTGCCAGTGTTTCTATGTACAGGGGAGGAACTCCTATGATATTCAACGCAATTGATTATTGCAAACAAACTCACATCTCTTATCCCCAAGCTCTCTACCCGCACCAATATGAAAAAAAAGAAGCGTGTATAAATATTTCAGTAATCAATAATTATATAACGATATATAAGATCTTATATTAATAAATAAATGCAATAAATCCAATTTTAGTGTGAGCTGCCCTTTTATGTTATTCTACAACTTAGTTTAAAATTTATACTGAGATAATGATTCCTTTGTATTAACACTATTTTCATTTAGTATTCGGTTTCTTTTCTCATATTATATTTCGAGTCTACCAGATACTCTGAACATTTGGCTATCTTCTCTTACTCTTATTTCTTTATTAATATAATAACTTATTTTGAAATTTTTATTTTCGGTGTGTAATTGTATTGTCTTAGAAACGATCAACGTCTTTATATAATTTAACGCATTTGATGTGTTATCGTATGCTACTTAATTATATTTGACCTTTAAACTGTGAGTGAATTGATAAATTGTATATATGTATTTTGAACTCTCATAAATTTCATCAGTTTATAAATGAATCATGGAATCCACTATCCGCAAAAAAATTCATGCAGAGTGTCAAATTTACATAATAATGAAAATGGGTATTATCCGGTACACCTCTAATATAGATATATATATAATATAGTATATATATAACTATATTATATATATATATATATATATATATTATAAGTGATCGTGAGATGAGTAATTAAGGAGTCACTCATAATATCTTGGCTGTATATATTATAGGGTATATATATATAAATAGGGAAGTATAGTATATATATTAGAGATAATAAGTACTCACTCTCTTCACTGCTGTTGTATAGAATAAGAAAGAAAAGCACGCAATCCTGTATCCGCAGATCGTACCACCCACTTACGGTCTAATGTAGCGCGACAGCGCTCTCCGTTTTCGTGTGCGTATGTTTGTCCCGCTGTGTGTGCGTCATCTCCAGATAAGTAGAGAATAGATGAGCACAAGAGAAGCGTGTTTGGTAGGTGTATGTATTGGTCATGGTTTGTATGCTCATGTGTCAGCGTACAATTTTATCCAAGATTCTTCTTCTTGATAAACGAACGAGTCACAGCACAGACAGACAGATCTCAGAAATTAAAGAAAAAAAAGAAATAGAAACTTTTCTTTTCCTTTTTTTTTGTTTATCCTGGTTTGCTTTTCTTTTTTTTCATTTGTTTCTAAGCAGACGTAACTATTCTCAACACACTCTCACCTAATATCCAGATAATCTTAAACCTCCATAACATATGCTCGTCTGCTCTACAATAACACTCATTGTCCTGTATAGAGAGATGTGTCATTATATATAGCTATATACACAACCCGATAAGACTAGTGACTGCATCATCGGTATACCTATATGACAACAATAAGAGTGGTATATGCACAGAATAGAGAATGTTTCGTCCACTCAGCAAATGGTGAACCTACAACGAGTATCATCTTATACGGCGACATAAACTCTGTTAGTACCAGGACGCGGTCCGTGTGTAGCAATCGTTAATAACTTACGATTAGCCGACAAGTGATTCAGCTTTGTTCCCCATACACAGATTTCAGTGGGGAAAAGATATTGCCGAAAATTTTGTTATTATAATATAAAATTTTTTAGAATTGTTTTAATTTGGTGATAAAAATATAACTATCCTCTTACTCTTAACTAGTTAGACTCGTCATGCACACCCTACCTACGATAAGTGAGAAACTGGCTAGGTATAATAATAAAACGTTCACTAATATAGTATATATATATATATATATATATATATACCTACTATAGATATATATATATAATAGATATATGATATATATATCTATACGTATATATCGTATCGTATAGTATATTATATATATATACGATATATTATATATATATATATATATATATACTATTATATATATATACTTAACTATATACTAATATATATCTATAAGCTTCCAAGTACTATACTAAGGCATATGATTAGTAATTATAATTATGATATATATATAAATATGTATATATATACTTATAATGTATATATATATATAATAATCTAGATACGCTAATCTAGTTGCGTAATACTTAATAAAATAAATCCTATATTATTGGGTATAGGGTAGTATATAGTATATAGTAGGTAATAATAAATAATAATATTCATACTTCACACTTAATAATGATATATAATAGTAAGCCCGACCCGGCACCAAGTTATAATATTAGCATATATAATATATATATATATATAGAATAATATATATATATATAGTATACTATCCTCTCACTCTCACTACTCACACTCGTGTGTTATATACTATTATTGCCACTTATTCTTATAGCTTTTGAATTTATAGTATATATAATATATAATATATATATATATATACCTTATGAGTTTCATGGTTTCACCGCTCGCTCCTATATATAATATATGATAATAATATATATACGAATCTAATTGAGTGAGTTTTAACGTTACTATAATAATTACTCACCAACTATAAGAAAGATCAACTCCCTATGTGTGATCAGTATACTACTATAGTACAGTGCAGCGCTGCTTCACGTGCGTATTTATCCGCAGACGCTAATAGCTCACTAATCTCCACCTTTAATATCAAATGAACTCTGCACAAAAGATAACTCTAATCTTCAATATATACATGTAATATATGAGTACCTCGTATGTGATGTACTGAACTACGCGTCTCACTCCTCACTACTACCACCTATATTGTATATACCTAGTCCCTTCTTTCTCAAGAAGAATTATAAATACTAATACTTTACTATACTATATTATAATAGCTTTTTCATTGACGTGTCAATGATATCGATACTCCAGGTTATTTTGATATTAGTATATATACGTAGATACAATAGATAATATAGTTAAGTAGTCAATATTAAACAATCTATATAACCCTATGATATGTGTAGTGTCTGATCTACCCCTCATGAATATCCTATCTACATTCTATATTATCTTCTATAGCTAAGACTCTACTACTAGATAATAGTATATCTCTATCTTATTATTTAATCCAGTAATGGGATTTTAAAACTCTCGTTAATTTAATATACAAGTATATTACTATCCACAAGAAGTTATGGTGTTATTATTTATCTTAGCCATAATATACAGTATATATAACTTAACATGATACGAAGCCTTAACTATACTTGTATTATATTCTCCTATCGTAATTATGCATCTACTTATTGTTACAAGTGAGGTACTACTATTATATGTACGCGTGATATTGTATATTATAATTAGAATACTCTATTTAGGAATCTATATACATATCCTCACTATAACTTAACTACTCATATGATATAGCACATAGTAAGTATATATATTTAATTAATAGTAACTATAAGGTTATTACGTGTATTACTATAATATGATTTACCTTAATTTATGATATATCATATATCTATATATATAAGCATATAGTATATTATATATATATACAGGTTATAGTATATATTATAGTATAGTAGTGTATATATATAGTAGGAGTAATATATAGTTATATATATATGTTATATACTAAAGAACTGTTCATATATATATATAATATAATTTATATATATATATTAATATTATATTTATCATATATTACATGATTACTAGTTATCCTATATATGTGTTATTATATATATATATATCATATATATATATATAAGTAATGCAACTCAAGCTACTAAATTTATATAATACTATATATACATATAGTATACTAATATACTAAACGCATGATTTAGATCATATATATAGTATTATCCTTACAAGTGTGATCTCTCAATATGAGCTAATATATTCCAAGACTGCTCTAAAGCTATTCTAATCAATTATATTATAAGCACTGACTAAATATTACAATATATCTACTATAGTATATATTATATATATTATTATATATATAGTATATATGATATATATATATATACTATATATATATTATACTTATATATATATACTAATATATAAATGCGTAGCTAAGGAGAAATTGGAAGCTATTGTTAAATCGAAAAGGAACTAAAGAAAGCAGGCCTGTGTTTAGAGACATTGAAGCTGAAGTAAATTCTAGTTTGAAGAAGAAACGACGACGAATAGAAAAAGATAGACAGAGAAAAACGTAATGGCTGATAACAATGCGGAAGTTAGCAGAAGAATGCGGAGAGTATGGTTGCAGCTTCGTAGAATGTTTATGGATATAATATATCGGTATATAGCGAGAGAGGATGTGAGAGGGGGGTGAAATGAGGGGGAAAAGTGCAAGAATAAGAAGGGGAAAAGGAAAACCGAAAAAATAATGTTGATTTCAAAGGAAATAATAGAGAATGACAAGTTTTATAAGAAAGATTGTGTGAATGTTAAGGTTGAAGGACAAGAAAATCTTCATTAAAAATGAAGATCGTTAACGTGCATCTGTGGAAGGATACCTTACGTGCCTCTTGGGAAGGGGTATCCTTACTGCCCCTGTGGAAAGATATCCTTACGCCTCGAGGCGCACAAGGATATCACTTACTGCCACCTGTCGGAAGGACGTATGCTATTCCTTCACTGTGGAAGGATATTGCATTTTACCTGCCTCTGTTGGAAGATATCCTTACTGCCCTTTTGGGAAGGATATCCTAGTAGATTAGATTAGATTGTTAGTGTGGTGATCTCTATTGAGGCCCCTTGTTCACTGCGACCCCCTTGGATCTTTTGTGGACACGCCCTTTGTCTATTAAACTCTTGGTTCATCCGATTTTCCGCAAGGAATTTGCAGGACTTCCAGGAGCACGAGAAGTTTGATATCGTAAGCTTCTAGTATATTCCTCTGCCATACCAAGTAATCTGTGCCAGCTAAAAGCTTCGCAATTACATAGAATGTGTTTTGTTTGCCGTTTCTACTGCTTCATGGCTGTATCGGCATGAAATCACATTTCAACTTTTCCCATTTTGCTTGGTGAATATCTGACTCGCCCATGTCCAGTCAGAATTTTCCAGTCAAAAGTCGAAGAGCAGATCTACTCAGAGCAAGCACTCTCCTTTGCCTTTGCTCGGAGAAAATTCAATCAGATCTTTTAGCTTGTCTGGAGACCAGGATGCTGTTCCAGTAAGATTGTCATAGCTATTTTGTTCCCATTGTGTCAAGAGTATTCTTTCAGAGTGTGTGCCCTTATGAACAGGTCCCACAGAAAGGTTCGGGGACCACAAGTACGTCTGGTCTCTTGGCTCGCTTTCCTTAGCCGAGGCGATCAGCCTCCTCATTGCCTGGTTAACACCTTGTACTGCCCCCGGCACGCCTCACATCAGTAGTTAATTCTGTGTGTGAGCCAGTTGCATGTAGGGTACGTTGACCATGTCCCAAACAGGTTTATGAGTACACTACATGAGACGCTCTTACGGCAGGAGCTCAAAAGCCCGATAGCCGCCTGGACTATCACGTGTTGCCACAGCGGAGCTTTGCCCCTCGCATCCTCTTTCATGTTGTATGTCTGCACAAGCCATGTATAGCGTAAACCCTGCCTGAAAAGACTCGTGGAAAAGCACCCAGGCTTATACTGCGCATGCAATTGGGCCGACCAGTCCCACGCCAGTCCACCAAATGCCATTCACCGAATCCCAATCAGTGTGCTACCACATTAATGTTCCTGATTCAAAGTTTAGGACCTCCATTATCCAAGTGAACGGATTTGTAAGAAGGATTTCTATTACTTTCTTCAAAGAGACCTGTTTGTTTTGGCATTAAGTCTCCGGAAGACTTACAATGCCCATCTTGTATCTCTGTACATCTTCCAAAATTCTGAAAGGTGTCTGAGTTCCATCTCTAGTTTAATTTGACCTAAGAAGCGCCAATCTGGTGGCACATGACATGGCCTCCCCTCTAACGTGCAAGTGCAGAGGAAGGAGGCCTATTCAGTCCCCATGGCTGCAGTAGGGCATGTATGCATTGCCTCCCCTGTGATCGCTAGGCATACAAGCCTTTGCAATCTTTTGCCAGTTTATTTTTGTGCAGTCCTTTGATCACCTTCTATCACTGCTAACCTGTTCCATCTTTCGAATCTTCCGCAAGAAAAATCTCGTGGGAAGGATATCCTTACTGCCTCTGTGGGAAGGATATCCTTACTGCCTCTGTGGGAAGGATATCCTTACTGCCTCTGTGGGAAGGATATCCTTACTGCCTCTGTGGGAAGGATATCCTTACTGCCTCTGTGGGAAGGATATCCTTACTGCCTCTGTGGGAAGGATATCCTTACTGCCTCTGTGGGAAGGATATCCTTACTGCCTCTGTGGGAAGGATATCCTTACTGCCTCTGTGGGAAGGATATCCTTACTGCCTCTGTGGGAAGGATATCCTTACTGCCCCTGTGGGAAGGATATCCTTACTGCCTCTGTGGGAAGGATATCCTTACTGCCTCTGTGGGAAGGATATCCTTACTGCCTCTGTGGGAAGGATCTCGGAGTGTGCAGAACACTTAACACAAATTATTCTCTCTGGCATGGAGGAATACAACACATATTCTTCCCCATTCAACTAAAAACTAACAAGCTTTGGTTTAACTCAGTTGAGTTCTAGTACTATCTTCTGAAACTCTTCCAATCGTAGTACCTCTCCTTTGAAGAGAGTTCGTGCGACTAGTCTTCCTACATAGTTTCATCCTTTCTCTGTTCAACTCTATGACTCTAGACTTAACCGCTATGCTCAATCTTTCTTGTACTCCACTGGTAAAGTCGGGAACACACTCCCTTCATCTATTTTCCAACTTCCTTTGACTTACACATTTTTAAAGGCATTGTATAGGAGCGTATCGGCCATCGGAATTCCACATTTTCCTACTGACTTTTGCCCAACCTCTAGGCATGTCGGCCTTTGATTCCGATTTCGTTGAACCACTGTTGAATTTGGGCAGGTCTTTATGACACCCTTGTTGCACAAAGTGTGCAGTGTCAGCACATGGATTTTGTGTAGATATTAGAAACTCCCTTCTTACCAATTACCTCTCAACTTCGGAATTCTCTT